>JAVQJF010063302.1:0-57874 GCA_036023855.1 Gadopsis marmoratus | reverse complement strand
TGGGGGTCGTCTCCTTGTTGCCCCTCTAGTTCACCTGTTGTTAATTTCATTAACACCAAAGCAGCTGAAACTGATTAACAACCCCCTCTGCTACTTAACTGACCAGATCAATATCCCAGACGTTTAATTGACTTGATGCTATAGTCCGCTTAAAAAATGTTTTTGAGCAGTGAATATACTCAATGTACTGTATATCAACATGTATCACTGTGTGTCACTGTATCACTGGAATTGTTGGGTCTATACATATAGAGTTGGTCTAGACTTGCTCTATATTAACAAGTGCTATGAGATAACTGTTATGATATAGCGCTATATAAATAAAATTGAATCGATTTGTGTGGAAAAAGGAAATTCAAACTTTAATCAATATACATTTGAGAAAAGGTTTATGGGGGTTTTGTGTTACACACTGAAAGTGTACAGTTTGACTTAAAACAACTCGCACTTCTGGCTCAATAAAGAGCTGATTTTCTGACATAATAAATTTATCTTCCAAACGTGTGCTTTCCACATTTAATAAAATAATTCATCATGTCTTACCTGGCCCTTAATAATATGCATGAAGCGTGACATCAACTCTGGACACTCCAGGAGGAAGTGGAAGTGGTTAAAGATGATCTTTGGGTTCCTGAAAAAGGATGCAGAAAGATGAACAAGATAGATGCAAGTGAAAGAACAAAGAAAGAAAAGTTGAAGTAAATTAAGAGGGAAAAAGTTGCTAGAGCAATCCCCAGTCTCTAGGTACTGTGTGAGGAGGGCCACATCGACTCACCTGGTTACAAAACACTTGAGCACCTCGTCATGCTTGCAGACAAACTCAATGAAACGAGGGGATGTCATTCTGGATGAGGAAAGAGAGGGGGGCGAAGAGTGAGAAACGAAGGGACAGACAGCAGCAACATCTCAGCAACTGTTTTACAAGTAGATCACTCATTTCCATCTGAAACGCCGAACACTGGAAACAACGCTGGATCATAAAAGGAGGTATCACTTGTGCTGATGAAGAGCAGGGTGGAAAAGGCGAGGGGAGTAAAAAAAGAAAGACAGACAGCTCATTTCAGCAGACTTGTCAATAACATGCCTCTATGTGCTGTTAATTAAGCATCTTTAATGATCTAATTACATATAATTAAGAACCTGGAGGAGGGCTTAAACACAGAGAGATAAATGTTGGAGCAAACAAGAGGTAGATGAGGCGGCACTGGTCACAGTGGGAGTTCTCAAGTTCTTGGAAACTAAGTAAGAGAGGAATAGTGATACTATGTGGTGGTAGCATTAGTAGTTTGCCACATGAATGCAGACTAGATACGCAATTGAGGCATATATCTGTCCTTGTCACTCCATAGTCATGGTACACCGAGCTCAGCACAGCAGAGATTAAGGAGTGACACCCACCAGGAGAACTTGGGCTGTCTTCAGAGGACACATTTCAGCTGTGTTTTTCAGTCTGTTGCCTCACTTACGTTTGACAGAGCAGCTTCTATTTTAGTCAATACAGCTGTTTACACTTGCTGTGTAACAGCATGGGTTGCACATAACTGAAACCTGATCTGTCTATTTAGGCTTCAAGTCTATTTTCTTCCATCCTTCGCACCTAACAACAGTGATTCGGTTGTGAGCTGCCAAAATGCACCTTAGACAACTGCAGTACAGTGACTGACCGCATCGAGCCTTCACATTAAAAAAAACAGAGTGGCAAGTCAAAATACGAAAAAATCTCAAAATATCACATAAAAATCTTTTTTTGCAATGAAAAGAGACTTGGTAAATAAATCATGATATACGTGACGCATGTGACTTATACCACTGAAACCTCTGCTACACCAAGGAGACGAAATCATCAGATTTGTGTGGAGCAATGAGTAACTTTCTTCAAATGACTAGATGAAACAAACAGAAAGGCCAAATTTCAAATATACTTCTACGTTGTTTTTCACTGTCTGAGGTGTGACAGGTGCTCATTTAATTACATGAGCTTGTTTCACCCTCTTCTACTGTGATGGTTTAATGGCACCCGCCTGAACGACGAAGAATTAGCGCCACCAGCTGTTTTTCTCAACGAACCTACTCTGATTAATTGCACAACGGTAGTGGTTGGAAATGAGCATTCATTCACATTTTCTTTTGCGGATTTCCTCTAAATTCGGTTAAGATTTGCACTTCATTTGGATGGAAACCAGCTACTGACAAAGGGCTGCTGCTGCTGGATGCTAGGGTGGGAATGGAGTTTATGAAATACTATACGAACAGTATCAGTAGCTCTGAATATATGTTGAAATGGGTTGCTTCTTTTAATGCAGGCTTCATACTGGTAACGGTAGCATATAGCAGTAGTGGTGGTAGTACCAGCAATGGAAGTAGTGGCTGAGGTAAAAGTAATAGTATTAGCAGTTGAACAGCAGTAGTAGTATTGGCGTCAGCAGTAATACAGCATTATTAGTGGTGGCAATGGTAGTAGCAATAGTGTGAGCCCTAAAAAAATACAAATGTGATTTTGTTACTGTTAATTGTCACAGTTATGTCCATAAGTATTTGGACAGTGACACCATTTTTGTACTTTTGCCTCTGTACACCATTAAAATGAGTAGAACTTTCATCAGAAGAGTAGACTTTCAGCTTTAACTCAAGGGGTTCGACAAAAATATCACATGAACTGTTTAGGAATTATATTTTTATAAAAAGTCCCCCATTTTCAGAGGCTCAAAAGTACTTGGGCAACTGACTGACAAGCAGTTTCGTGGCCAGGTGCAGCCTGTTCCTTCGTTACTTCATGACAAATTAAGCCAATAAAAGGTCTGGAGTTGATTCCAAGTGTTGAATATGCATTTGGTAGCTGTTCCTGGGAAATTTCAATATGCGGTCCAAAGAGGTGTCGATGCAAGTGAAGGAGGCCATCATGAGGCTGAAAAAACAAAACCAACAGACCGATAGCAGAAACCTTAGGAGTGGCCAAATCAATATATAGTGGCCGAGTCAGTCACCTGACCTCAACCCATTTGAGCAGCTTTTCACATACTGAAGACAAAACTGAGGGCAGAAAGACCCACAAACAAGCAGCAGCTGAAGGCAGCTGCAGTAAAAGCCTGGCAAAGCATCTCAAAGGAGGAAACTCAGCATTTGGTGATGTCCATGGGTTCCAGACTTGAGGCAGTCGCTGACTGCAAAGGATTTTCAACAAAGTATTAAAAATAACCCTTATGTTTATAATTATGTTAGTTTGTCCAATTACTTTTGAGCCTCTGTAAATGGGGGACTTTGTATAAAAATGGCTGTAATTCCTAAATGTGATATTTAATGTCAACCCTTGAATTAAAGCTCAAAGTCGACTTCAATCACATCTTGATTGCTTCATTTCAAATCCATTGTGATGATGTACAGAGGCAAAATTATAAAAATGGTGCCACTGTCCAAATACCTATGGAACTGACTGTACTCATGTTATCCATGTTAGAATCTGCTAAATCAGATGAAGGCTGAACACAGACCCTTGTGGCATCTGACAGGAGCAACACATATAGAAGGCCTGGATCACAGCACTGAGACGATTGGCTGTCATGGAGATGACATCCTCCCCATCGGCGTACACCTCTGTTTCCATGACGATCTTGGGGTCCAGCAAGGAGGGGAGCTTTGGCGTGGAGCTGGAGTGGTCGACCTCACACTGTTTAAGAAGCAGAGAGGCTATGTCGCTGCTGGAGGAGGAGGAAGACGGGTTCTTTGTGTTCCTGTCCAGCTCTGTGGAGATGAGCGCCAGCCACTCATCCAGGGAGTGCCACAGCAGCTCCAATGGCTGTAGAGAGACAGACAGGAGGCGAGAGACAGACGGGATCAAAGAGAGAACAAAGGGAGTGATCAATGAGACATTGCAACAGAGGAGTGGCTTTGACCTTCAGGGTGTCTGCAGGTTTTACAAAGCTTCATTCAAGGCTTTAGCAACCTTTTCACATTATCTGTGATTGAGTAAAGGCTAATTTCAAAAAAAAGAAAAGCTCTGACTAGTAAAGGGTCATTTTTAGGAACATTATCAGGATGTTCAAGGACCTGAGGATAGCAGGTTGTTTTAAAAGGTAAATTCATCCGAATTACAAAAATAATTGTGATATCTAGCAACAGAGAGTTGCTTTTTCCCACCAGGTTCTGAAATAGCTGTCTCAGAATATTTTAGCCTCCATGTCAATACAATGGAGGTGAATGGAATTCTGTTATCAACAGCAACATCTCTTTCCAGAAACAGTATTCTTGTTTCTCATAAATCATGTTCTGTGGCCTGTAGTTCAAGCCAACTTCTCCTTTAAAGCACTTCTACCCCTTCTGGGTGTGAACCCAACTATCACCAACTCTTCAGTTTTGTGGAGCTTTTTGGAGCCTTTCAGCTCCTTGTTTTCATTCGCTGTCACCAACCTCATCAACCTCAAAAGTAAAAAAATAGCGCTTTAATCTCAAAGTCATTGTTTAATTTCACATTCCAAAAGCAGGTGTATAGCCTGCCTAATATTGACTTTTGAAAGACTAGTATTTGTCTGTCGAAAGATGTTGTTTATCTGTATTAAATTAAAACAGCCACTGGATCTTTTGGGGTTTGTGCATTTGTGCAAATACTGATCCAATGATCTGCAACACTGTTTTCCCAACATGAGTCAGTTCACATGGACAATGATTATTATTATTATTATTATGATTATTATTTTCAACATTCACTTTGGGGTTTGGTCTGACTGTTGTTCATCAAAACATTATGTTGTGTTACTTCTCAGTAGTTGTCACCTGTGGTTGATATACAAATACGTGGCCATTGGATTTTAGGGCTGTGCGCTTGTTGCCTATTGCCATAGTTTTGGAGTGGGCTAGAGCTGGGTTTGAAAGTTCAGCATGGTTATGGTGTTGAGGAAAAAACTGTTCCTGAGCCTGTTGGTGCCTATCTAAGGCTTCTGTTCTGCCGTCATGATGGGAGGTGGGCAAACACTCCGTGGTTGGAGTGTGAGGGGTCCTTGATAATGCTGTGAGCCCGCCGCAAACACTGCGTATGCTGGAGGTCAGAGATGGCAGGTGAGTGATCTAGTGTTGGAGGCAGGCTGGACTTGAGGTGAGTCAGAACCAGCCTCTCAAAGCACTTGGTTATGATGGGGGTGAGTGCGACAGGCCGGAAATCATTCAGATTCCCAGCAGCAGATTTTTTGGGCATCGGCACGATGGTTGTGGTCTTGAGGCATGTGGGGAAACAGCCTGGGCCGGTGACAAGTAGAAGATGTTGGTGAAGACCTCAGACAGTTGTCCAGCAGATGCCTTCAGCACATGCCCGGGAATGCAATCTGGGCCAGCAGCTTTGCGTGCATTCAACCTGCTCAGTGCAGCGTGTACAGCAGAGGTGGCGAGTCTGAGGGGCTGGTAGTATGATCAAAACGAGCATAGAAGTTGTTCAGCTCGTTAGGAAGGGAGGCATCACTGGCTAGAGGAGTTGTGTTCGTGCCTTGCTACACAGGTCGGAGTTGTTCTTGAAATGCTCCTTGATCAGTAATTTGTGTTTTTGTTTGGCAGCCCTGATGCCCCTTTTCAGATTGGTCCTGCATAAGCTGTAGGCCCCGCATCACCAGAACTGAAAACAGCGTCACGTGCCTTCAGAAGACGTTTAACCTATCTGTTCCTCCAAGACTTCTGGTTTAGGTTTTATCTCTTTGTGGGTTGTGACGTTGTTGATGCATGTGTTGATGTAGTCCAGAACAGAAGACGCATCTATTTCAGTGTCCAGGTGGGAGTCGCCTGAATAGCAAACTGCTGCTGTAGTGCAGTCAGCCCCTTCAGTCCAGACGTTCGCCATTCTTACTGAGGATTTCACACGTCTGATGAGAGGTGTGTACTTGGGGAGCAGGACCAGAGAGAGGTGATTACACTTTCCAGTTTGCAAAAATCTGGGGAGACGCAGAGCCTTGCATTGTGTACACGCCGGCATCTTGTAAAGCATCATCAAAATATCCCAGAATTAAGCATTAACCTGATCTCAGTTCATTATGAAGAATAATTGATAATTATGTTTTGATATTAAATTTGGTTTTAATAAAAAAAAAAAAAAAAAAAGCATTTTTGTGGGCATTTTAATCTGATCTCTTGCAAAGAACACACACTACGTCCTTCCCCGCAGCCTCCTCACTGGTTCCTAAAACATCTACCGATCCCAATACACAGTTTATACAGCTCCTACTAACCTTAAAGACCTGGCTGCGAGCCGTCTTGTTGCCATTGTAGCCCATGTCATTGCCGTTGTTGGGTGTTGAAGGCCCCAGGCGGAACACATTGCAGAAAATACGAACAATTCTCAGCAGACTCTTCATCTGAGCTTCAAAACTGCTGGACAGGCTGAAGAGGCACAGAGGGGAAAGGAGGGACGGTCAAACACATATCAGCACTACTCAGCATTCAATATGTAATGCGGCCGCACACAATGAAACACAGTGACACAGATAAGGCAAATTGGGCTACAGACACTGATGCTGTCAGGACATCATGAAACATCTTTGGTCCTCTGTTTCTTCTTAGGGTTGATGTTTGGAAGCTTTCTTGTGAGTTGCTGACTTGTGAGTTACTGACACTCATGTCTAATATGGAGAGGACGTCTGAGAAAAATCTAAAGAGGGAAAACTGCTACCTTCAGTTCATCAGTTATCATTAGCTGTGTTTACATGGACCCTGATATTCCACTAATAATCAGAATAATTGCCCAGTCAGAATGAAAATGCCTCATGTAACCACCTCAATCAGAAAAGATTGACCCGAATGTTCAATCAGGTTTAGAGGGGTGTTTTAAACCTTTGATAATCTGTTCAATTGGAAAATGTTAGCCATTTAAACGATCCGATCGTTTCTTTCTGGTTGGAATAAACATATTCCTTCTGCGCATGTTTGCCGGTGATGCGAGTTTCCAGGAGGGACAGAAACATACGGGAGCAAAACTAAACTGCTCTGTGGCCGATACAGCTTTTTTGTTGGACATCTTATTGGATCACTTTATTCAGCATCCATGTAAATTAAGCTGGAATCTCTGACCAGAATGATTTCAAATAGGGTTCAAGAAATATTATTTCTTAAGGCTTGCTTTTTAATGTGCATTTGAAACTGTAAATATTGGCTATTGGGGTGAATGGTAATTGGTTATGGGGGAAGCTCATTCCAAACTAAACCAATGACATGTGACAAAGGAGCAGGAGGCACAAGTGTTCAATAATCTATAATCTGTACTGGCATGATGGAATAAGATGATGATGAAACCACACCTTGTTTTTTTTTACATTTCTGTTTGTGTAGTGAACCAGGCAAGCTGTTTCTGCTGCTACTGCTGCCGGTCTTTACGCTAGGCTAGGCTAGGCTAGGCTAGGCTAAAGACATCCTGACCAGATTTGTACTTCAATTTCAATTCAATTCACATGAGTCGTGAGATTGATATGAAGAAAGTGAATAATTCAATTCCGTTTTATTTACAGTTAGATCCATAAGTATTACATTTGAGCCTGTGAAAATGGGGGACTTTGTATAGAAATGGCCCTTTATTAGTCCCTTAGTGGGGAAATTGCGGTATATAACACCATATAACAAAAATGATCTCATAGCACTTATATACAGAATACAGAATGTTAATTGATTCCTATGTATAAAACCTTGAATATGTACAATTAAAACTAGAACAGTGAAGGTTTTCTGTTAAGATAATGGCTTAATATAATGTCTGTATAACAAAATCAATGTCTGTGCAACACAAAACAAATACAAAAAAAGAGAACAAATGTGAAATATGTACCTAAGAAGCTTGTGTCCATTGGTGGTAGCGACTTCAGCAAGGCTGGTCAAGATCCTGTGGTAATGACTGTCACTCTGCTGAGAGACGTGCTCCAGAACCTGCCTGAGCTACACACACACACACACACACAAATCAAAGTGTGTAAATAGTGCTTATCAATGAATGCAGAGCCAAAATGGTCATACCATGGTCTCTTTAATATCATCATTCTGTGTCATCTGGATGAGGGTCTGGAACAGTCTGCTGTGATGCTGGATGAGGATCTCAGAGGTTTCCCCATATCCACCCTGAACACACACAGCAGGGGACAGTAACCACAGGAGCGCAACAGAAACGGAACAAAACAATATTTAAAGGAAAAAACCTCACCTGCACACAGAGATCCAGAGGAGTGATTCCGTTCTTGTCAGCAAGGTATTTGGCACCTCGAGAGAGCAGGATCTGTGCCGTGTCTCTTTGGCCATGGCTACAGAATAACACGGTTAAATGCATCTGCAGGAATGGACTGTCAAATACTGGCACTCGGATATGCAATGCTATATGTTCTGACAGGTGAATTAATAAAAATGAAAAGCTAACTCCTGTTGGTTAAGCCATGTTCTAAATGAACATTCTGACAGCATCTCTACAGCTAAACAGCTAAGAGCAGGGTGTATGCAGGAATCCTGCAGCTAAATTCCAGACTGTTTAAGACCTTTTCAACATATTTTAAGACTGAAACACCACAAGCTGAAACTGGTTATCAGCAACACACCTTACATTTACAGAACTATACCAGTACATTTATTTTGTCTTAGTTTTAGTTTGACCTGATTCAGAACAAAACTCTTTAGAATAAAGTAGGGACTAACCCAAAGGCAAGCTTTATTAAAAGTAATAATAGTCACATACTCACATTAACTTAAACATTTCTGTTTGGCCTAGGACATACAACATTAACCATAAATGATATTAAATCAAAGACAAGTCTGTCTGAATCTTTGTTACAAAAATAAAACCTCATAAAATGCAGATTAAGATGTTTTACTACTTTCTTAATGGGTCTTAATTTTTGCTGAACTGATTTAATACATGTTAAGTCTCCGTGGATACCCTGTAAGAGGGAGTGTAAAAGCGGTGAGGTGAGGCCAACATTTCAATGACATCACTGATGACATCACCTGCAGGCAAAGTAAAGGGGCGTGGCTCCGGACACGTTTGGCCGGTTGATGTCAGCTCCGCTGTCCAGAAGACACAACACCGTCTGGGCAGACACAACATATCATGTCACGTACTGGGAAATATAAACTGGACAACAAGGAAAAACACTCAGGACAATCAATTTAATAATGATTTCAAGATTCAGGTCAGTTTCATTTATATAGCACCACATCATAACAAAGTTATCTCATTGCACTTGTTCATATAGAGCAGGTCCAGGCCAACTCTTTTTGTACAGAGACCCAACAACTTCCACCATGAGCAGCACTAGGATACAGTGGCAAGAACCAGAACCAGAACCAGGCTCTGGGTGGGCACTCATCTGCCGGTTGGGTTGAGAGAGAGAGACAGAGAGAGGGAGAGAGGGAGAGGGAGAGACAGAGATTCACCTAAATGATGTTGGTGTCTACATTCTGAAGTCAAATCTAGTCCATTTTATTTATACAGCAACAACACCCTCTGTTGTTAGACCCTCTATTCAAATGAGGAAAAACTCCCCCCCAAAAAAAACTTTAATGGGTAAAAATGGAAGGAATAGCAGCAGAAGAGGGAGCCCAGGACGGCCAGACAGGAAATAGATGTGTGTGTGCAGAATAAACCAACGTGGTAAAATGACAGTATGGACCATCATGATGCCAAAATTATGAATACATTTTAACATATACATTCTCATTATATAATTCTGGCTAAATTATCAATAGAATAAAAAGTTTGTCAAATTAAGGAATCGCTTTTAAAGGATAATTCTGGGTTATTATCCATATTCCCAGGGGAGGTCCAAGCTCGGACAGACAGTAGTGAGCACAGCGCCCTCTGCTGCAGCTGGCTGATGCTATGGTCACAGTGGTTAACTCAACCGCACGGCTGCATCATTACAGCACTGTGATACATACTGTATGTATTTAATGGGTGTAACACTAACTGCATGCAGGGCCACTGCTTTGTTGGCTAAGAATTGTGGTGAAGCTATTCCTGAAAGCACACGTCACATTCGATAGAAGCATCAGGTTCATATCCGAGTTTAAGTTTACTGTCTTAGGCGCTGTTAAGAGTAGCCAGCCTGTCACAATCACAGCTACAGCCATAGCCAAATTGGCAGAAACAGCCACTCTTGCTGTGTTCACACACAGTGGCTATGGCTGATGTCAGAGATCCCCCAGAAATATGGATCAAAGGGAAGTTACGAAATACATTTCCCACCGTGACCTTAGAGGGGCTCTGTAGCCTCTCAACAACTGTTTGCACTTCAGGTAAAATGTAACATTTACTGCCCTCAAACTACAGGCCATAAAGGCCAGTTCAGACCAAAGATTTGCGACGAGGCGAAAGCGTTTTACAGCGTTGCAGGGGAAGAGTTACAGAGGTGTGAACTGGCCCTGCTCAGCATGACTCTAGCCGGCTGATGGCATCGCCTGCTACTTAGCTTGTCAAGCCGGCAGGTAGAATGGAAGCACACAGAGTCGTTGCTATGGAAACCATACATTGTCTCGTCTAGTCGTATTGGTGTAAACTGGCAGGTTTCAGTGCGTTGCAGACAGGCAAGCAGCTGCAAGTTTCAACTTGTCTTGTTGTGAATCTTTGGTCTGAGCTGGTCTTAACAAGGAGCCCCTGGACGCCACGCTGCTCCTCATGCCCAGTAAAAATTGTCAGATTCAAGAGATATTTTGGAAGTGGCTCACAGTTTTGTGTCCATTCTGACAGGCCACGTGTAGAGCTGTCTGTCCCATGGCATCCTCCACATCCACGTTGGACACGTGCTGGACCAAATCATGGAGAAGCTCCGTCCGCCCATTCACTGCCAACCAGTGGATCTGCAGAAGACGTTCACAGTCACTCTCCGCACTACAGCAGTTAATTAACTACAAACCTCACAGATAACTTCATTAGCAATGATGATTACAATGTAAGACATTCAACATAACCTGAACCACAGCCAGAGGTTTATAGTTCACTCACAGCAGTCAGTCCCTCGTTGTTGCAGATGTTGACATCAGCATTATATTCCAATAGTTTGCCCATACACTTCTTCTGTCTGAGGGAACAGTGGAGAAAGGGTTTAATATATCACACACACAATCACACTGCTTCATGCCATTTCCCACTTCTAACATCCATGGCTGTAATGAATAAGAGTTGCTATGACCAGGCACGTCCAACTGGCAAGAGGCCCCGGGGTAGACCCAGAACATGCAGGGGGGATTATACTGTATATCTCAACGGGCCTGGGAACGCCTTGATCCCCCGGGAGGAGCTGGAAAGTGTTGCTGGGGAGAGGGACGTGTGGACAACCCTGCTTATCCTGTTACCTCCGCGACCCAACCCCGGATAAGTGGAGGAAAATGGATAGATGGAATAACTTGATTAACCAGTCAGAGAAAAGATTTTAACATTTGAGATATTGCTGATTAAAATTGTTGGTGTTTCCTACATTTTACCCGATTTATCATGCAACCGTCCTGACATTTGAAGTTATTGTTCAAATGCACACCCAAAAGCACCATCTTGGCTTTACTTTTCGCTTTTCTTGACTAAGACATCTTGGTACTAACACAAAAGCTTAATACTGCACAAAAAACTCAAGGACATTTATTAAAACATGCTTAATGCTTGGATTTATTTTCCAGTTAGGGAATTGTTGCATATCATTTGGTGAAGATAGACAGCTCTGGTTAAAGACTTTGTAACCAATATTTTAAATACTTTGATTAAACAACCTTTACGTGTACACAAAACCACATCTTACAATATCTAAGTTCCATTTTAATCGTATACAAACTGATATGTACAGCATATAAACATGAGTGTAGATCGACACATTTTACTGCAATAGAGTAACTATTATAATACAGATGGCAAACCATTTCCTAGATCAATAAATATGAGAAACACTCTGGCACTTGTCTGAATTAACTGTTGGTTTTGTTGCAATGGACCTACATAATGTACATGAAACAGTGAAAGAACATTTCAGTTATGGGGCATTATCGTTTCTTACAATCAAGATTACAGATACATCTGAAATAATGAAAATACATTTTCTCCATTTTATAGCTAAGAATAACTTAAGCGTAAAACATTTTATTAATAGAATGTGCTTATACTATGAATATTACCCATGTGGCATTGAGACGGATTAAAAGCTTTGGTTAAGAAGGCAACATACACATCTGTACTGAATAAACAGCAGCAGCTTAAGAAAAACCTTTAAAAATGTGCTGTGACTCTTAAAATATAAAAACAGAAAACATTATTTGACAGTGATAGTGTGTTTTCCAGAGATTGAGAAATACATTCAGAACTGAGCGGAGCATTGTTATGAGACATGTGTAACATATTTGCCAACCCCATTCGTGTAACGCATTTGTTCAATGTGCTTTTTCTCCTTCTGATGCATAAATCACATCATCCTATCACAAGATCACCTATCTCATTTACACTCACGTCTCATTAAGAACCCCCTTTACTAACCAGAGTAATGGGCTGTTTGGTTCCAGGCCGAACTGTAAAGGTCATACCATACTGATGTTTTGACTGTCCATTGCTGAAAAGAAGAACACATTTATGATTATGAGAACACTGGGCTATTTTCAAAAGGTTATGGTATCATATTTGAACACTGGCAGTCTTACCTGGTGGGAACTTTAGCTGACGAGGTCTCCTGATATTTTTTGACCAGTTTCCCCTCCAGCTCTTGCATGTTCAGGGTTGCTGTTTTGTTGACCACAGGGGAATTCTTGCTCTGTGCTGCGGCTCTGGGGACAATAGAGACCTTATTGTCCTCATCAGACAACGGGGTGCCCCAGTCATCAGAACTGGACTCTGAGTCCTTCACCGGGGACATTTTGTGGTCCATTTCCAACATCTTCTTTTGTAAGATGCTCAGGAGTGTGGCCTGTCTTGGTGAAAGAGTAGATGGTAGCTGAGGAGGAGGCACCTTGGGTTTTGTCTGGACTGGCAGTTTTGGTTTGATATCAATGTCAGGAGGCAGGAGTTTTGGAGCTGCTGGGGGTTTGGGTTTTGGAGGAGGAGGAGGAGGAGGTGGAACTTGAGCTGGAGGGGGAAAGCTCACAATTGGTGTTGGTGCCTTTTTCATGGGAGGGTCAGGTGGAGGGATGGAAGGAGGGTGGCCCATAATCTCATCTAAATCATCAAACTCTGGTGGCGGTGGGAGTAATGGCATAATTAACTTCTCCTTATAATCTTCATGCTGTGCGAATTGAGACTTTGAGGGGCCTTGCTCTGCATCTTTTTTCTGCTCAACCAGGTTGGTCACACTTGGGAATGCAGCCATTTTACTGAAAGCTAGACTGGTAGGTGGCATCTGATCCTTAACCACTGCAGGACTGCTGGATTTCTTTGGAGTCTGAATTGTTTGTACATGTTCCACAAGACTGACAGACTTTGGACTTTCCTGTATTCTCTCTTGAGATGTTAGAGAAGAGGATGAGCTGGACCCTGGGGTGACAATAAAGGAATTGGGACTCGAGTTACTCGGGTGAATGCTTGCACTAGGCTGTTCAATCTTTGCGGCACTGTTTTCCCGTGACAGAGTGTGAGTCGATCTATGTTTCTCTCTTTCTTTAGCTGCCATTAAAAGAGCCAGTGGGGAAGCTGTAGGTCCCTCTCGTGCCCCGTTGGTTTCACTACCCTTCAGGTTGCGTAGTTTGCGATCTATTAACGGACTGAACTTGCGACTTTGACTTGGAGGTCCTTCTAGTTTGTCCTTGCTGGACTCTGAATTCACCCAAGTACCATTCACTTTCAGAAGCTGTGGCGAAGTCCGATGTGGAATCTGGAGAGGTTTGTCGATTTCTGGCGGTGCTGCCACTGTCATTGTCTTAGCCTCCTTGTTTGGCTCGGGAAGGGGTGATTGAGAGGGTTTGGTAATTTGTAAGTTCTCCTTCAGCACCTGTACATCTTTGGAGACTGGTTTAGACGGTGTATTCACTTTAGGGTCTTTTACATCCTTCTGGACAAGCACAGCGGCAGATTTGACAGACCCAGAATCTTCCAGGAGTAACATCTGCTTGGGTCTTGGGTCGCAATCCTCATACCCGCTGAGAATTGAGCTCTTAGGAACACTGTAAAGCTTTGCTGTGTTTTGGGGATTGAAGGTGGACACTGTGTGTGTCTGCACAGGAGGAGGTGGGGCAGGAGACTGTGGTGGAGAGTCAAGGGTAGGGATTGAGGACAATCTAATGGGTTTTGGAGGTGGTGTCTTATAAGTCTTGTGTTGCTTTTCAGCAGGGGGCTGTGGTGCGGCAAATGTTGGACGCTCAGGAACTTTGGCAGGTGGTGGACTAGAAATGGCTACAGATGATGCAGTGCCAGTAGAGCAAGTGGATGGAGGCTTTGGTGGAGCCATTGGTGGCGGTTTTAAGAAGGGTAAATGTTCCTCTTCCATGGAGGGTGCCAGTGAATTGGGTTTTGGAGCGGGCATGGAAGGAGGCTGACGGGGTGCCAGGTCTAGACTGTTCAGGTCACCCATGAAGTCTGGTGGAGGAGGGATAAATGTCCCAGGAGGGGGTGGAGGTGCCATAGAGGGAGGAGGAGGAACAAATATTTCCCCCTCCACGAGGTCAGGCACAGACATAACCGATCCATTGGACAAATGATCTCCACCAACTATGGAAATAAAAGAAGAGAGAAAAACTGAGAAAAGTACAATGCTGTTGTACACTGTGGAGCAGCACCACTTATAATATTTAACATGTTTCTGTCTAATGTTTCATGCATTTACATACTGTAGAAGTATTCAGAACTATGCGAGAAATATTAAGAATGTCAATAAGATAAAAATACAATAGAATTCCTACATTTATTCTGGATCTGATCAAGTGCATCAACAATGTCACATTCACATGTGTGGAAATAGCAATAAATGCAAATATCTTAAAAAGGAGAAATAACTACATGGAGCATAAAGAATCAACTAAATTAAATGCTGAAATGAACTCTAGAGTTTAAAGCCAGATAAACCTTTTAAGATGATACTCTTCCATAGATTTAGAAATGAATGATAAATGCAAACACTCCCATTCTGTAAATATGCTTGCCATCTGGTATGGCTCTTTGGACACATTCAGGAAGGTTATTGACCAATACCCTGGACAAACATTTACCTGCCCTGCATTTACAACCCTTTGCGGACAATTTCTGATTGCCTCGATCCATTAGCCGAGTCTGAGTAAAGGCACCACATTTCCTCTGGTTCCATCACAGTGTAAATAGTAGAATTCTAGCGTTTGCCTTGTTAAACTTAAAGTACGAATTTGAGGTGGGTAGATGCTCACCTGAACCATTGATCTTTAGACCATTGACAGGGGGGAGGAGGGGGACTTTGGGTGTTGGGACGGCAAACCCTTGAAAACTCTCAGATGAGGACTGTGAAAAGCAAACACCATCAACATTTGAGTCACAAGAAACAAACCATGGTTCAAGAACAGAAGTAAACATGAGATAAATGGTACATCCTTTTCTTGAGGTGCCAAGAATTCACTCTTGGGAGTGAACAAACCAGTTCTCAACTATTGCAGTTCCCGGAGAACAGCATGTCCAATACTTGTCACATTATTAGCCTCAATAGAATGAAAGTCGCTGTCAAATAATTTAGTGTGCTCTCAGGTCTTGGTATTCTGAGGAACCTACTGTATGGCAGTTCACAAATGCCTTATTTGCAAATAAAGTTAAATCTGTAAAGAAAAGCACCGCAGTGAATAATAAAATGTGTTGTGACAGAAAATAAAACTCATAGTTTTACTACAACTTACTATTCTGTGACAAAATGCATGAATTTGTGATGTCTCTCATTAATTAGTGCATTTGTTAGGCCATTCTTAGGTTTGCTATGACTAAACTGAAGGTGGTTGTTTCTAAAGAATCATTTTTGTACACACATACTTCACACATGAGGAGCACTTCCTGAATCAGGATACACCATTGTCTCCATTGTCTAATGTTTAAAGTGGGCCTGGCTAAGAAAATGTCAAGCTGCCACTTAGATACCTGTGCGTGTGCAAGAGAGAGAGATTTGCTGTTCCCTTTCGGCCCAAATGCCACCAAAAATAAACACAGACTATGTTGACACAATATATGTCAATGACAGGTAACAGGGTATTTGCCCTTCGGAAGGGAAAAAAGAAATCAGTCCAGCAACATAAAACATATTTTTACTGCTGTGCCTCTTGACATTATTGTGCTGCAGGCTCTTTGAGTAATCTGCTTATGCAATAAAGAAACAAGCTGACACCAGTTTCACTTCATAATCAGTCTTGCTGGCAATGAACAATGAACTGATGTCATGTACTTTATAGGCAAATTCAGCCAACAATCCACATTTCCGAATAAAGTCAAATAAGCCTCAGTTCAAACAGGTTGGACATTGCCTGATATCACAACTTGAGTGACAACACTGTGTCTTTGCTAATAATCACAGGACACTTATATCACAGGACACTTCTAGGAAAGGTATGAATACTGCACCACACTCAGAGGGCATGTCAGTAAATAGGGCGTGCTGTGACTCACTTTCATCTGTCTGAGTTGTCCTGCCCGTGTGCTGCTGGGTGTGTCAACATCCAACACATGCCACAGACACATTCACAGAACACGCCCAAACACCGAAGTGTGTGAACCAGAGCAGGGATGAGCTTTGTTTTTGTATCTGTACCGTGATGATATAATGGGAGGCCTGACAGGCCTCCCATTATATCATCACTTAAAAATTAAACCTTATTAGCAGTGGGACATAAGGCAGTATGATTGGATATCTACCCTTGTGATACACAATGGTGGAAGGAGTATTGGCATCTTTAACTTAGCAAGTAAAAATACCAGTACCATAATGTAAAAATGCTCCATTGCAAGTAATAGTGTTGCATTGAGATATTTTTACTTTAGTAAAGGTATTATCATCAAAAAATACTTTGATTATCCAAAGCAAAAGTCAAATATTTTCACATTTCCAGTTTTAACATTCTATGAAATGAAAAGCACTGATCTGTTTATAATTTACTCAGACTTAGCTTCTGTCTTCCACTGTGTTATGTAATGAACCTGGATGGTGATACCATCTTTATTGTGGACAAGACATTGTGATAATATCACATTGTGAGTTACGTCATGTTTCACACAACTGTTTTCACTCCCACATGAGAGAGAATATTTTAGTTATTAGAAATGACACAAACATCTCCAAACTCAACCGAAGAAAACGCTCAACTGACACAATTACAGATGATTGATTAACAAACACTTTGCTGAGATCCATCCCTGTCCTGGCTCTATGCTTATTTCAACTGATTCAAGATGCTCTCTGCCAATCAAACATGAAACTGTGCTTTATCAGCTAAATTCAATCTGCAGCTCTGCAGATACAGAGTTCAAGATGACGTAATCCTTCAGTTGCAGGCAAACAACAGGAAGGAGAGTGTTCAGACGCATATCTTTTGTTATTCCAATATTGCTAACTCAGCAAAAAACTGTTAATATCTACAGTATATGAGCCATGAAGCTTTACTGGGATACTCACAGCGTGATGCTTGACGGTGGGCCTGGCCCGCACGCTGGCGGTTCCTGACTCAGGGATCGCTGATGAGCCCAACACCAGCTCCACATTGTCTGAGGAAATAAAAAGCAAAACATTTTCAGGTCATGATTTCAGCCATTCAGTTTCTGGAAAGGTTAGTTGAAAGAGCAAGGAGATAGAGACGCAGTAACTAAATGTTTCCACATCCAACTTTAGAAACAGGTATGGACCAGAGCAGCTGAAAAATCATTCTGCTAAACTAAATAATAATATCACAGGTCACTGGGGTTAGCTGGAGAAAAGAAATGTAGAAGTCATACATTCCTTTAGTGCTCATTCCAGTGTCAGTCATCATGTTTGTCCAATAAGTGACTGATGAAAGAAACCTGTCGCTGAGAGGCAGCCTGAGGTTCTGTCAGCCTTCAATAGCAACAGTTTCCACTGGAGGCGAAGGAAGAACCTCCGAAGAGTGACCAAATCGCTTGACATTATAAACTTAGAAGGCCAAGTGTTTTTCCATTACTCAACAAATATCACGTCCTGTGATGCTCACGCTCTTTAGATCAAAAATATGACGGTGTCACTCCAAAAAAACAAAACAAAAGTCAACTGAGGGAGCAACTCAGTAAGAACATCTGCAGAAAGAATTGCCTGTGGTGCTAATCAAATAATTAGTTTTCCTATTGTGCACCTGTCTGATTTAAATATACCAATGTTCTCCTTCAGGTTGCCACTTTGCATAGCTCTTGTTTCTTACTTTCGTCAATCCATCGTCCAAACATCATGTAGAGCCAGACAGTTTATCAATAAATCTGGTATCAACATGTGATAATAGATAGTCAGGGGTTAGTGTTACCCTAATAATCTGGGACTATAATTTAAGTCTTTTCTTGGTCTTAAAAGCTGCTTTGCATTTAATCAATACGACTTTATTATTTAACCATTTAAACTGGGTGAAATAAACTGAATGTGTGGTTATTGTTTCACACTTGATTCTGATAAACAGCAACCACAAAAAAAGCCTTAACTTAAAACATTTCACTCATATCACACATCTATCTTTCTCTAGAGCTTTCAACTGCTTCTCATGGTCTTCCTCAGCAGATGGAAATTGCTCTGTTGTAATAGTATGCATATATACTGTTATATGTTGTTATACTTTGTTCTTACAGTGCTAATAAATGGTCCAATACCATTAAATAGTGTGATGGTATGAGCGTATTTTAAAAAAAATAAAATGTATTTTCATCAGTATCATCCAGTCCTACTGTCAGGTCGCCATACATTTCTTCAGAATATTAAACCTGTAATCACCACTATATATCTTTTTAATTGTTGCGTATCTGATATTAGAGCTGACTCATTTTCACATAAACTACTTCAAACTGTGTCTAAACAGGTCAGACTTGTGAAAACCTGTCGGACATACTGAAAGCAGCTGATTTAGGCACAATTCTAATAACAGTATTGGATCATGAAGATGTTCAGTTACACCAATTTTCCCAGCAGGTTTCTAAAGATGCCCGTTCTGAACCACAAACCCTTATTTCCTTTAAGCATTGTTATGGCAAGACACAACTAGGGAACACAAGGTGTGGAGGACAGAGGGCAGGTCAGCGTGAAGCCAGATATGCAAGGTTACCCAGGTTTACCAAGAAGTGGAATTTGAGAACAGGTATTTCATGGAGCAGTCACAGTCCCTTGGTGGCATGATATTAAAATACTGTTGACATTTCTTTTGCATCCACTTCCCAACAGTTATAAAATCTACATATGTGGAAACAGGCTTTAACGCCTCTGTCCATGGCAACACCAGCACCAGTATAAAGGTTGTGTTGTATCAGTTGTGTTTATATAGCGCCATCATGACAAAGTTATGTCAGGGCACTTTTCACATAGAGCAGGTGTGTTTCTTATTCTCCTTTATATCCCATAGGCCCCTGTAAGCAGTGTACTCACCCATGTCCTTGATTTTGACATTGGTGTCGAAAAGAGACTGGTTCTTCCGACCCAGAAAATTCAGCGTTCCCTTCTTCATGCTTCTTGATTAGTGGCTGTGTAGATGCGGCTGGTGGACTCGGGCCGGGATCATTGGCGCATTCTGATCAGCAGGTAAATCCGAGGTAAAGCAGCGGGGCGAGCTTCGGCTACTCTCGACTGTCGCGACAGGTGCACCGCCGCGCACCAGGTGAACTCGATCCCTGTGGTTTGGCGCAAACTGCTCGGGACGGGCAGAGAAAATGGAGCTGGCGCCGCCTACTCTGCCCTCGGACACTCCCAGCAGGTGAGGCCTCAGCTCGGCTTCATGGCCACATACCGGCACCGACCTCACCTGCGTTTACCTGCTGCGCGTCTTCAGTGGCTGCTCCCTGTGCGCTCACTGCTCAGGTGAAATGAATCACTTCGAAGAAGCACCAGGCCCAACTACAGCCACCATGAGCATGTTCAGGGACACAGTGTAACTTCACAGCATCTTGATCAAATAAAGAGGTAATATAGAAAATAAGTTGGCTGTGCTGCTCTTGTGGTTGTAAATGTGTAATAAAACTGTCTTTTCTGATCTGATCTGACATAAGTAAACCTCATTACACTTCATTTCTATAGCACCCTTCAAATCCAGAAGTCTAAAGTGGAAACTAACTATAAGTACATTTACTCAAGTATAATTCTCAGTTACCTTTTACTCCACTACATCTATTATGTACCTGTAGAGATGAGTTAGTTTGCAGATGAAGATTTAAAAACCTAAACCTAAAAGCATTGTTATACAGTAAATGAATGCTCTACTGCAGCCAGCTGCAAAATTAAAATCCATTTTACATGTTAATGCATCAATAACAATAATCCAGTAGTAACACTGACAGGATCCATTCTGCAGATTGAGTCCTTTACTTTTCATACTTCTGTACATTTTGCTGATAACACATATGTAGGTTTACTTAAGTAACATGAAGGACTTTTACTTTTAAATGAGTATTTCTATAGAGGAGGTATTTCTCACTTTAGTTTCATGATCTGAATACTACGTCCACCAGTTCCACATAAAATATCATGAAATACAACAAGAAATTCAGGAAATGGTCAAAAATGGCGAGATAAAACAAAATAAAAAGAACAACATGAATCCATCGGAGTATTTGTTATAAAAAACACCAGCCTGCACAGTTTGGTTTCTAAAAGCTTTTTAACAACGCGGCACAGACGCTGCTAACCTGACAGTGAGGAGGAGTTTGCACAGGAAAAGCATGATCGTCCCTTTGTCCTGAGTCTGGACTGTGGTCCGAAATATATCAAAAACAGGACTGGAGACATATGTTGTAATGTTTATCAAAAGCCTCAACATAATAAGTGCCACGCTATGTATCCCAGTTGTCTATTAATTATGGTTGAAACATTAATATTCTGTTATGAATCTCTTTTTTAATCCTTTTTGCAAATCTACGTCTAGGTATTACCTGACTTCCATGGTGTTATTTACATAAGGATGGTGAAGCATGTGAACTATGTAAGCAGGATAAATATGATGTTGAAGAGCCTCGGCTAAAGGTGAATCCTCTAAAGCTCAGACTGAGCTGGTCCCTGACAGCAACCCTACAACAGCATTCACCTACTGAACATCTGAGCTAAACGATGAGCTTTGTTTTCTTCGCGGCTGAGGAGCTGAGGAGGATAACAGTTGGGTTATTTGACACCCAGTGTTTTTCACAAAGACAATACCAGTGGTGGACAGCAGCTACGTATGTTTACTCAAGCACTGTATTTAGCCCTCGAGCACTTTTACTTTGCTTTGAGTATTTAAATGTTCTGCTCAGCTCCATATTTCAGAGGGAAATATTATACTTTTCACTTCAATACTTGTATGTTACTGCTACAGTTACCTTTTAGACTTAAGTACATTTTACTAATAATTAGTATCACTACTTTTACTTACGTAAAGGATCTGAATGCAACTTCACTTACTACTAACATTGTATCAAGCCAATAAGTACAATTGATCTACTTCCAGAATGATATTAAATGTAAGATGACAAATACTCTCATATGAATTTAAGTGGGAGCAGTTTTGGCCCCATGCTTTAATTTACATAACTGTGTTTTTTTTTTTAAATATTCACGCTGTCCACAAAGAAGTCAATTGTTCCCCCCCCTCTTTGCTGCTGTCCACTAGTCTGTCTGTCACACCTCAACCTCAGTTGTCCTGGTGACAAACCAGACTGGTCCATCCAGTTCCTTTGTCCTTGAAGCTGGTTGAAATGTGAAGAATGTGCTGGCTAGAGCCTTTGAAGCTTTACCTGCTTCACAGTGCTGAACATGCTGTACAGCTCAGCTCTACGCAGGGTATCATAAAATGAGGGCATAAGTAGTTCTGGGCATCATTATCTCTTTGGGCCTTCCATTTGTGTAATCATTAAGTCATTTATTCAGTTATTAATTATCATATTATGCTCATTCAGTGTGGAGAGACACGACGATGCCGCGCTTAACTGCACAGTATAAACTAATAACACCACTTTACACAGTTGAGGAAATTGTATCATGTTTTATTGAAACATGACAGAGTCCCGATAGCAGACAGTGCTAACACAGGCACCAGTATACACAGCATTGTTTCTGATCAACTTCTGCTTTCTTCCAATTTGGTCCCATGTAATTTTGTAATTTTAGTCACAAATCATACAGGCCCTACCTGTGCTTTAGCGAAGTCATATATGCGTACAAAGACACCTGACATTAAGTGTAAACCGACACTAAAGTAAAAGGAAAAGAAGACCAAAAGACCATCAATATTTTGCATTCCATTGTGATGAGGTGTGATGAGTTTCTAAATGGAAATGAAACTACTGATGATACCTGAAGCAGATTTATTGTGTGGAAGAATGTGTTCAGTTGCAAAGATGACAGAAGCAGCTACCGTGTATTTCAACATTACAGATCTGCCATTTGAAGGCAGCTTTCATTTCCGTCACTAGTATTTCTTCAGTAGAAAATAGTTCCAATGACAATGTGTGTACGTGTGTTCACTGTAGTCTTGCTTTTATTGTACCACAGTGATTTATGCTTCTTTGTGTGTTGCTTGCTCTGTGTACTGTAGGTGTCTGTGTTGTATTATACTGTATATATATTTTTGACCAATATTAATATCCCTTCCCTTACTTTTGTGCTGCGTTAACTGTTTTAATTCTATTTTTTTTTATCATTTTATAGGGTGACTATGTAACATCTGTCCAGGAACAACAAATGAAAAATTTACTTTTTACTAACTTTTTGTCAATAAATCTTTGGCTAATGCACTTCCCCTCATTAAAAAAAAGCAATAAATCCATAATCAATAAATCCATTGGTTGAAACAGACATCTACAAACCAAGGCTAATAATTCTTTTTTAAATCAATAGCTAGATACAACTAAGTAAAAACATTTTTTGTCATTTGAGTGAACTGACCCTTGATGCTTGGACCATGAAATCTAATTCTTTCAGCAGCAGGGGACGCTCACACAGCAGGCTTACAGCCATCTCTTACCAGTCCAACAAACCAGCAGCCCGTGCATTGGATTTAAGACAGTCTAAAGATACCCAGTGACTGCCATTCGTCCAGGGAAACCAGGGTAAGCTGAGAGGTCACTCAGGACTGCAGTGAGAAGACTTAAAGGAGCTTTATGAATATTGACATTGATGTTCGCTTCAAAGAGCTGCGATACTGTATTATATAAAGTAGTCTACTGTTCTAACTTAGTCTACCTTTTCAATATTAATAAATAACTATTTATAAATTGGTGCTGTGTTTTATGGTTGGCTTCCTTTTTACGTATTTGTATGTCCCGCTCTGAGTTTAGCTTTTCCTTTCCCCTCGGTGCCTGAGTGTGAATGGCATACATGGCACAGAAATGTCACCTCAGGCTTAGAGGAATGGGGGATTCATTGTGGCAATGCAAGCTGCAGAGGCTAATTGCTGACACTTAGCTGACATCTGCTGGTAGAAGAAATGTAAGCAGCAATCAAGCAATAAATGTGTCTTTCTTTGTGTCACCTTTAGTCCATCTGTGCAATCAATGGGATTCCTAGTCATCAGCAGAGGACTTTTCCAAAATGGTGTTTGAGAAGATTAGTCAATATAACTAAGAGAGTTAGTTTTTGTTGATGTGCCAGGTTCAAGGAGAAATGAGGGCAAACATGTAACATTTCCAACTTTACGACCCTGAAATATATATTTTTGAATAACTGTGCCTCGGCTGGATGAGCGAAGACGTGGGTTCAGGATTACAAATCATCATCAGGACAAATGGATGTGGACAAATCTCTGGGGCATTGCCAAAGTACAGAACGGTTGTACTGTTTTGGTTTTTCCTCACATTCATGGCCACAATTATACTTGCTAAACATCCTATTATCATTGAAAGCATGTTAGCATGGTGAAGTGCCATTATTGCCAATGAATTTTAGCCATCACATGCTGTTGGAAATTAAATACATGTTGAACTGTATGTGTAAAGCTGTAAAGCTCCCTGAGACTTCTCTTCTTCTGCAGCCTTTTTTTTTTCAACTCTGATATAAAATATTCTGTTGTTTTTCAATTAAAGATTCCTTTCTGAGGCTTTCGAGTCTGTTGAATAGAGTATTTGTGTTTAAAAAGAATACAAGAATTTATTTTGATATGTGCACATATGAAAATGTGACAGATGATGCAAAATGCACCTTTGTGTAAGCAGATGCATTTTGTTGTGAAATGTAAAGCAAAAAGCATATCCAGCATTAATGTAATGCTCAGATCAGTTTTTGGTTTCAGTGATTCTTTAATTAGTTGCATCAGATGATTGTGTTTTCAGCAAAATTCACAAGAAGTCATGAAGTCCACGATAAGTAGTTTTTTGATGACTTTGTCAACCTCATCACAGGTTGGGGCTTTAATGTGGACAGTTTGGGAGGATTTTGCCCTCATGGATTGTTTCATTCTGCAGAATTAAGTGGCAGAAGACAGAAGAGTACATTATTCCACAAGAAGATGAAAGAAACATAGAGTGAAGGCAGAATAAATGAACCTAATAATGTGTAACAGGAATAATCTTTTTTTAAATTCCCTTTACTCATCTGGTGACCCCTTTACATTCCCCTTCATGTCACATTTATGTTGGGGCATCTTTTGTGATGCTACAGACCCAAAGCATCCCAACACACCCAGCCACTACAGACCCCTACAACCGTCCATCCCAGAATGCAAAAACACATAATTAGCATCACACACACGGCAACAGGGCATCATGCATATGACGCCGAAACCGGGAAAACCAAAGGGAAAGGTGCGCGGCGGACACACAGCCATGAGCAGTTTCAGGGAGTGTCTCGTTGTTGCTGTTTTGGTTGGTGTAGCGACGAGATCATCACCACCCGTCCACGGGTCTTGTGCCACTTCATAGTAGGTGATTGTCATTTTCCATGGAAAGTCCCGGTCTGCCTGCCAGCTGAGTCAACGCCAGTTTGGGGATGGCCTACTCAGTCTAGACGTAGGCCACTTATATTAAACCCTTAACATATACTGTTTTTTTTTTCTTCTTGCAGAGACATGTAAATAAGCAGTAGAGGCCTGCGTGTGAAAAATGTACATTTATCACCGGAGAAAAATAACAAAAAAGGGGTCCTAAAAATCCTAACTGGGCAAATGAATAATCTTCTTGTGGATGGCCGGAATTGTCGTGTGGTGTAATTCCAGCAGATGTTTATATGTGCGTTACATGATATAGGCCTGTATAACGGCGTTAGATTATTGACGAAAAGCGAAAAGCGTTAAATGTAAATGCTGTCAGCGCTGCAGCCGTGGCTGACAGGCTGCACGTGCCTCGTGCATCCAGCGTTTCACTACGAGATGAACGTGACGACATTTTCTATGACCATTATTAGTGGTCGCTCCTGCGTCAGGCTCGCGGCACAATAAAAAGCCGCGTCCACGTGCTTCGTGCGAAGCTGTCCCGCAGCTGCGCGCGGAAAGGCGTGTCACCGACGTGACGTCACGCCCGCACCTGAGTTTCGGTGAGGAAAAGGGGGAGGGGCCACCGAGGAGCGCGAGCAACGTCGGCTCCTCTGCGGTCTCCGGCAGAAGCTTTCCTCTTGTTGTTGTTCTCACCCGCTTTCGTCGAAGACGTTATCGGCGAGCTTTGTTTTGAGGGAATTTGCTGGGAGTTTTGGGTTGTTGGTTTTTTTTTTTTGTTTTTAAATCCTCAACTGTCTGTCAGGAGGCCGACGAGGAAAGACCTCTCCGACTTCCTGGTTTGCCACAGGTATGTGTGTCGTTGTTTGCGTTCTGGACCCGTTCTGCTGTAATGGCCTCACCTGAAGACGCGGTGGCCCGTCTCACCTGCAAGCCGCGGCAGTAATGTGACGAACTCTGCAGGCTACGTTCCGCCTGTCAAGGTGTGGACTCGCACGCAGTTTTAAAATGTTTGGAAAATCCGGACTTGCAGGGTAACGGCGGCAGCATTGTTCTCCACTGAGTACATTGAAGACGTTTGACAGTTGGGGAAATGATTCATCATCCGCTGTGGACTGACTGGTTTGTGTTTTTCTTGTCAGTCGGGATGTCGGTCACCCCTCGACGTGTCCGGCTGAAGCCCTGGCTGGTCGCTCAGGTGGACAGCGGGCGGTACCCGGGTCTGGTGTGGATGGATCGTGAAGCCCTGCGCTTCAGGATCCCGTGGAAACACGCTACACGACACACGCCCCAGCACGAGGACGAGGACACCATATTTAAGGTTAAGACTCTGCCTGCCCATAGCAGATGTCATGGTAACAGAGAAAAAGAAAGGATTTGTTTGAGCTGATAGAGGAATGTATACATGACATGTGAAGTACAGTCGGAGCATGTTTTGTTGGCACTGCTGCACAGGCGGAGGGAGTAGGCTCTCACATTCTTAGTCTCATTGTAAGGAAGGTTTATGCTGCTTCACACATGTTAAATGTGCTTTGAAAAGTGCCTAATTAAGGTGTGTGGGTCTCTTGGGCAACGTCTGGATTTGCAACTCCATTATATAAGGGCTTTCTCTGGCTTCTAGCATTAGGAAGGATCGGTACAAGCCCATCGGGTCATATGGGTGTAGGGCATGAAGGGCAGGCACCAGCATAGGGTCTCTATTTGTGTTGCTGCAATGAAAGCGCTAGTGCTGGTGGGACATCTTGTCTTTGTATGACATTGTGTGCAGGTATTTAATCGTGGCTTGTGTACGTATCTTGAATATTCTTTGTCTTGTGTCCCTGCACACCCCGGTCAAACAAGATGTGAAAGGGAAATAAATAGTTTTTGTTTCTTAAAAAGAGGAAATCTTGATTAAAAACTAAAACATATTGGCACTGAACAGTTAAATTGGGTGACATTGTAAACATGCTTCATGACAAAGGAAGTCTTAAGGGGTGACGTTAAATGTCCCTCCAGGCGTGGGCTGTGGAGACGGGGAAGTTCCAAGAGGGAGTTGATGAACCTGATCCTGCAAAGTGGAAAGCTCAGCTTCGATGTGCCCTGAACAAAAGCCGGGAGTTCAACCTGGTCTACGACGGCACCAAAGAGGTCCCCATGAATCCATTGAAGATCTATGATGTCTGCGATATCCCACAGTCGCTTAGTAACCAAGGTATATAAGAGAGCTTGACTTTCTTAATCACCAGTTACATATTTGCCTCCATTTCACTTTCATCTCGTAATAATTACCATTTCTAAATATGGTTTCTTCCCCCACAGGCTCCTCAGACGCTGGTTCCTGGACTCCACATGATGATGATGCTGGTGAGGAAGACATTCCAGATACACCAGAGTCTCTGCCTCCATACCCATCCAATGGTGAATACACACACTTACTGGCAGTATATCAGAAAGCAAAGCAAGAAATGCACATGTTGATTGCTGTAACACTAATTCATTATTCTCTCTTTCCTTGTGTAGGCACCAGTCCCTCTCCTCTCATCATGTGGTCTCCTATGAGCTCAGAGTCCTCCATGCAGCCTCCAAGTTGTCCCCCGTCGAATGAGGTCTGGCCCAAGGAGGAGCCTGGTGAAATCTGGCCTAAAGAGGAGCCTGTGGATGTGGAGATGCACCCCACGCCCCTGGGTGACATGCCCCCTGCTCCTTTGCCCGATCACTCAATGCAGCCCCCGTCTCTACCCGACGCCCTGTTTGCCTCTCCAGAGACATGGATCAGCTCCCTCCCGAGTGAGTATGAACCGGTATCACTGAAAAATGTCCAGTGATCACCTCGCAGAAGAGGCCATCCACCGAAAAGCACCAACTTATTTTTCTCCCGTTTCCCAGACGACAGTCGGTTCATTCAGAAAGATTTAGTGTAACAGGCTGAGGAGTAGGGACAACTGCTGTAGCTGCACCCAGTCCGGCGGTGCTCCATGGCATTCGCCTAAATGACAAAAATCTAACATTTGAAAGGCTCAACATCTCTCTAAATTGAAAGATACTGTTGCGTTCAACAATAATTCTTCAGTTAGAAAGCAGGTGCACTGTGCTAGAAAGGCTGCCAACATTCTACAGATTTGTTATTGCTAACAAATTCAATGAAAAGACCACAACCAACAATGTCTCTTGATAGTTACCTCCACAACCTGTCTATGGCACACAACCTTAATGCAGCCCTGTGTGCAACAAACTGTGATGCTCTGTGTGTTCTGACACCTTTCTATCAGAAGCAGCATTAACGTTTTCAGCAGATTGAGCTACAGAAGCTCTTCTGTTGGATCGGACCACACAGGCCAGCCTTCGCTCCCCACACGCATCAACGAGTCTTGGCCGCCCATGACCCTGTTGCCAGTTCACCAGTTTTCCTTCCTTGGATCACTTTCGGTACTGACCACTGCAGCCTGGGAACACCCCACAAGAGCTGCAGAGATGCTCTGACCCAGTCGTCTAGCTATCACAGTTTGGCCCTTGTCAAATGCACATCCTTCCACTTGCCAGTTTTTCCTGCTTCAACACATCAATTTGGAGGACAAAATGTTCACTTGCTGCCTACTATATATCCCACTGACAGGTGCCATTGTAATGAGATGATCAATGTTCTTCACTTCACCTGCCAGTTGTCATAAAGTTATAGATGATCAGTGTATGTTTTTAATGAAACTTGCCCTACACTTTATATTTCCAAAACTTGAAGGCACTTCAGGTAAAGTATGAAAAACTTTAGGTTTATTTTTTTGGGTGAAGTGTTCCTTTTTTAATTGAAGTATATCTTTAGTTGTACATTAAAACATTTTAACACGTGCCTACATTTGCCTCTGACCCAGTGACAGACCTGGAGGTGCAGTTCCTCTACAGGGGGAAGGAGATGTGTCCCACGATGACAGTCAGTAACCCGCAGGGCTGCAGGCTGTTCTACGGAGACCTCGGCCCCATGGTCAACCAGGAGGAGCTGTTCGGGCCGGTGAGCCTGGAGCAGCTACGCTTTCCGACCACAGAGCACATTACCAACGACAAGCAGAGAGTTTTCACCAGCCGCCTGCTGGACGTGATGGACAGAGGCCTAATCCTGGAGATCAGCGGCCACGATATCTACGCAGTCCGTCTCTGCCAGTGTAAGGTGTACTGGTCTGGTCCCTGTGCTCCAAATCCAGCTGCACCAAATCTTATAGAGCGCCAGAGGAAAGTCAAACTCTTCTGCCTGGAGTCTTTTCTCAGTGGTAAGTAGAATTTTCACTTTTGTCAGGACAATTGGTAAAATAACTCGGAGTTATATGTAGATTTGATTCAAATTGTGGTCTTTACAGCTCTTTTTTTAAAAATGTGATTTTTCTCTGAGAAACGACTCTAATGCATGTGTTTGTATGGTGTGCAGGGGTGATAGCCCACCAGCGCAGCCAGACACCAAGCCCTCCTTCATTTGAAATCAACCTGTGTTTTGGAGAGGAGTGGCCTGATGGAAGGCCCAGGGAGAGGAAACTGATCATGGTTCAGGTGAGAAATGTTGACGCAACATTGGTTTCAATAAAGTAATGAATCTTTGTGGTCATCGAGGCACAGGGCTGTAATCAGGGGTCAGACGCTTCGCTTCGTACCTGTGATAATGAACTTCATAGCATGAAAATGTTTTTTAGTTAAGACACAAGTGTACCATCTTATTTGAACATGTTCCTATTGTTTTTAAAGGAAGTAAACAGGTAAACCGCTGCTTAATTTATCTTTAGAAACTCTTTACACTCTTTTTCACACAACTCTCGTATTTCTCGTCCTTGCCACATGTGTATCACAGGACTGCCAAGAAGCTGTACTCTTCTGGTGTGTAGCATCTCTGATTGTGTGGCTCATACTGGTCTTCCGTCTTGCAGATCATTCCAGTGGTGGCCCGCATGTTAAGTGAGATGTTTTCTGGAGACAACACACGATCCTTCGACAGCGGCAGCGTTCGCCTGCAGATTTCAATTCCAGATATCAAAGATAACATAGTGACCCACCTAAAGCAGCTGTACTGCCTGCTACAGACCCACCAGGGCCAGGACGGCTGGGCGTTGCCCCCTGGCTCAGGCCTGAACATCGCCCAGGCTCTGCAGGCACAGTGAAGCAGGCCACACTGTGAACTAACACATCATGTATTGCTGTATGTTTCACATTTTCTACTGAGCATTACCTATGTTAGCAAAGAAGTACTTATGTGTAATCATATTTAGAAGTGTGCTTTTCACTAGTATAGCTGTGATGATTCTTTTCTGCATGTAGTAGTAGTGACTTAAGGCCTGCATCACTCTACATTATGTGTGCAGGGACTGCAGACAGATGTGGTGACTGCATGGGCCAAAGTCCTGCACTGGAACATTTAACATGGTTAATGAGTTACAGAAATTGCCCTGTGCCTTATTTATCTAGAATGGTTTCCTAGAGTCACTAAACAGGGCAGAATGATTTTTCTTCTTTGATTCTCATGTAAAATGTTTTGAAGCAGCACCTCTAGCATGGGATTTGTATATTTTGGATAGCATAAAGGAAAATGTGAATGAAACCATGGATGGCAGCCCAGCTGTACTCCGCTGTTTGAGATCTCATTGTCTTGCAGGCACATGTAATTAGGTGTTTCAAATTTCACAAAACACCTTCCCATCTGACAAAAGTATCAGTTTTCTGGTCACCTGCTGTTTTGTCTTCAGTTGTTTTATTTTTCTGTTCATAATGTAGGATATTTTTATATTCATATGGTTGATTTTAAGCCATTTATTGTATCCAGGTGGCTGTTTAACTAAGCCACATTCAGCTATACAGTATGGATCTGTTTTAATATGGATGCCACTGCACTTTGGGGTGCTGAATTATGTTTTATGTCTAAATGAAGTGCATTTATCCTGTAATTGTATGTTTATTTTATCAATAAAAATGCCAATATAACATTTGCATTTGTGAATTGCTCCCCTCTCAAAGAGCTGTAAAATGTTGACTATAGTTACATGTTTAAACGTTTACTTTTCTGCTCCAGCTGACTGGTGGAGCTGCAGGTTGACAGATTTCTGTAGTTAACTGCAGCCCTGCAGCTTCTCAATGTGCTCATGCAGCATTGCTGACCTCCAGTGGTTTAGTCCTCTGAGATGTTGTGGAGTGGGAGCATAAGATAGCATACAATTGAAATACTCAAACTACCTTGAAATTGTAATTGCTGTAATGACATTCCTTGATGTACTAATGAATTCATTCTGGATTAGTTTGGTGGTGTGATTGTTCCTCAGGTGACATTAAAACACAGAAGGCTAGTGGATTTATTGTGAAGCCTTTCTGCCAAGTGGACTGACGCAGTGTTTGATTACACTTCTGTGGTTTTAATGGGGAGCCTGGGGGTTGAGAGATTAAAACATTTTTAGGCCCAAAGTATTTTTTTGTTTGCTATGGCGAAGAAGAAAAAAAGAAGTGTTGGAGCATTGTAGCTCAGCACTCGTAATCCCACTATGTTGTAGGTGGGAAACGTGACCCAAAAGAATACTAATAGGGTACACAAATTCTCTGGAAACCTTTTTAAGCTTTTACAGGAGTATGGTATTTTCTTCTGTATCTGGTAACCTTTGATCAGGTAGGATGCCACACTAAAGATCTCACACCCTCAACTGAGTCAGCTCAGTGTCACACAGATCATTTTGCTACTGACACTGGACTTTGTCCTTCTCTTTTACAAGGAAGTCTTGAGTGTATAATGCCGTTCACTCGGGGACAGGATTAAAATATGGGTTGTATTTTTACTAAAGGTTAAATAACACAGAAGGAAGTAACATTAAATTGCCAGACAACAAAGGTAAGAGCTTTTGACAAATCTCCACAGTAAACTGGATATGTCTGTTATTTGTGTGAATGATCTGTAGTGAAGGGTTGCCACGTGTTTGCATTTCATTTAAGATAATTCAAACAAAATCCACATCATCATAATCTTCCTTATATTCCTTATATTCCTTATATTCCTAAATCTGATTAGAACAGATAGAAGACTTGTCTGGCTTACTTTACTTACTGTAAATGTGTGAAAATGTTCTCAACCGTTCACACTGTATTCGTGTTTGAAATATGTCGGGTATGTTTTATTGTATTCAAACAGATCATGCACTTTGGACTGATTTCATCTACATTTAAGGCCATCAGCAAACCTGTCTTTAAAACATACAACTCTGGAAATATTCTGACAGACCCATAAAGGTGTTGTCAGGTTGATCCCAGTGCTGTGGTGCTAGGGGACTACAACTAGTTGATGATTATCAACACCCATTTCTGAATTTATTGCTAATAACCAAGGTGTTGTTTGAGCAAAGACTCATTGTGCTTCTCAACTTAAACCCAACAAAACCTGAGATTTTTAGGCTCTCAGTTTTGATTATCGACAAACCTCCCAAAATAAATTATTTCAAGATTTATTTCAGATGCAGGCTGCTGAGTCTGTTCATACCACTGACCTTACACATTTACGTTGTGTATAATTTATATTATATATGATATTGCAGGTGCGTTAGGGTCAGTACTGATGATGTTACGGAGTAACAGTCCCTTTGGCTATGACACCAGCAGCTATGCAGTTTCAATCCAGTCTAAGTATGTATTTCACAATTTTACGTGGTTGATTGATTGTTTGATTACTTTATTCATACGATGATCAACATTGTAAATTACTTGCAACAGCGATTCCTCCATGGACGAGGCGTCATCGCAGGTATCAAACATGTCCAGGCCCAGTGCAAAGTCAATTTACTGTAAGTTAACATTGCTGTGCTTGACGTACTTAGTGGTTACACCTGTTCAGTTATGATCTGAATAACACAGAGCTCTGGTTTATGTTTTAACAGTGCAAAGGAAGGAGTACGTAGCATCAATAAACAAGATGATGGACAAATTTCAGTACAGAGTGGAGGTATCATGTGTAACAGCATCCATGCAGACGTGACCGTTTCTGAATCATGCCATGTCTAATGTTGTGTTTCAACGCCTCACTGCTGCAGCACTTGTTCACTTGTGACCTGGACGGGAAGGAGTTGAGAAGCGTAGCTGACTGTGTGGAGCGGCTGAAGCTGCTGGACGGGATGGGTCGCGTGTGGGGTCAGAGCATGCTGCTGGAGGTGCGCGGTGCCAAACTGCTACTCACAGACACAGAAACCAAGGTGAGCACCTTCAGACAGGTGACAAATTAAAACACAAGTCTGATGGAAATAGTTACTTCCAGGATGACAGTGACCCCACCCAGGGAATTCAAGGACACTGACTGATTAGATGAGGAAGAAAAGAAATTTAAATCACACATTACAGCCATCACAGTCTAGTCACCGGTTCTGTTATCTTCAACAGCATCTGTTTCCACTTCTATGCAAATGACATACAGCTCTATATCTGATGTCGTTTCAGCAAATTCCCTTAAATGGCAAATATTTACGTTCAAGTGACAAAGCGCTAGCTACTGGCTATTATTGTAACCATGACATCAAAGATCCTCAAACCTTAACAAAGTAGTAATTTTAACCCTATCCACTGTGTTTCGCTAACCTTTTTCAGCAAAAATCCAGATTCTACCCTAAATACATAACCAAATTGTCTTTGTGCTTAAACCTAACCAAACTCAGCCATAGTATTGTCACATCATGAAACTCATTTATTTTTTAACAGTGATTTGTAACGGTTTTCAAAGGCACTAACAAATGATTTTGTCCTGCCGATTGGGTCGTCAGATCAGAAAACGCTTCTATGTGTTGTTCTAGAGTCCCTTGTTGCTATATGCCTGCTTCACCTGATCATCTGAGCCATGTAGATAATCTTGTAAATTGCATTTCATCAATGAGCAATTGGAAGGGGTCAAAATCTTCTTTAGTTAATTAAGGACAAAGAGGAGGTTCTGGGAGTTCCCTGCAGACTCTGGCACAGTCTTAGTCTTATTGGTTGAAAAGGTGCTATCTAAATAAAGATGCACTATTACTAATATTAAATGAAGGAATATACTGTATTTTGGTAGATTGTGCATGATCCCTCTAAAATAGAGTTCATATACCTCCTTTAATCTCTCATCTGTGTATGTGCAGAAGTCTGTGATGTGGTTTGTGTTTTCTCAGGAGGAGCTGGAGTCCATGGCTCTGAGTGACGTCCTGGAGCTAAAGTCCGTGCTGGACGCTGGTGTGTTTGACTCCCTGCTCACAGTGTCGGTCCAGCCCGGCAGAGAACACACCACCACCGTCTTCATGTTTCAGTGTGAGGATGTCAGGGTGAGGGCAAACCCACGGAAATGGTTGTTATTGTCATTGTTAAGTGAAAAAAATTAGTGAATAATTTATTAATTTATTTGGTCCTTTACAGGCTGACTATGTTCAAAGGGATCTCTCACAAGCGCTGTCACGCAGGAGAGACGATTCACGCATCAGGTACGAACCTAAAGTCAGTGAGAACAAATGCTTGAAACTATATTTTTGTTTTTCCTCAAAATGCCTCTCACACTTTTTGAAGCAGCAATGCAGGACTTATAGCTGGACACGAGGGAACGAAGAACCTTCGTAACGCTGCAAAACCTTCTGAACCGAAAGAGCAGAAGCCTGCAGTTGACTCTGTGCCTCAATGGATGGCTCCTGACTATGGTGAGTTTGTGACAGTTATTAATAATGATGGAGTCAAATTCAATACAAACCCTCTGTCTCTTTTGGTCATGTAGAGGAGGATGATGTCCCTGAGCTGTTTGTACGTCAGGAGGAGGAGGAAGAGGACTTACCATCACTGCAGCCTGTCACCACTGAAGAAAAACCTCTGTCTCCTCCTCGTCCATACACAGAAATGGACAGGAATGTAGTGAGTGTCCTGTTGTAGTCACAAACAGGAAATGTGACCGCCATTTTTGATACACTGATAGCCTGTGACAGGATACATGTTTAGAAACATTTGAGAGAAGAAGAATGTGGAAATTATCCTTCTTCTTCTTCTTCTTCCTCTGCAGGATATCTTGAATCATATTCTAAATGACATAGAAATCTTCATGGGACAGGTAGCTGCAGTGGTAGCTACAAATACAAAGAAAAAGAAGAAAAAGAAAAAAGGAAAAGGTAATTTAAAGCAGAAAATGAAGGCAATGAACCTTGCATATAGACTGTATCTAAATGACAGCGTGCACTGGAATATTTTATGTTAAAATCAGATGGTTTGAATTGTGGAAATACCATCAGTTGTAACAGCTTCATCATGTATCTATTTTTATTTTTTAGCTATGGACGGCATGCCCTCTGCAGCAGAATTTAAAGTGTGTCTCCACAAATTCAAATGTGCTTTCAACCTCCTGGTATGTGTCCTTAAACAGATTTACATCCTATCATCATGGTTGGTGTTCACTCTGTAGTTAAAAGTATGTGTAACAGTGTTGCTGCTGCATATTATGTATGAAAGTTGTTTTCATTTTGACAGGGGGAGCTCAATGGAAAGATTAATAATCCCAGTCCTGCTGAACTTGTTCACTCCTTATTCTCCACATTAGAATTCGTAAGTGACTACATCTCTTACATTTGAATATTTTTAATAGTATAGTATAACTTTGAGTAACTTGAACGTATATAATGTGTGGGTTTTTAGAATTTATAATCAGTTATAAAGTTGCACTTAAAACCCTATACTGACATATATTTTCTAAGCACTTTGGTTATCCCTTGTTTCTGTGATATGTATGTTTGTTAAATCATCTATTCGTGAAAATATGTTGTATAATTGTATCCAATTCCTTTGCTTAATTGGTTGACCATCATGTTAGTCAGACAGCCTCTGCTCATATTTATCCAAATCTGTGGTCCTGCAACTGGGGCTTGGTTACATGACAGCTGCTCTTATTTTTTGTTAACTGGGTGAGTTGTGCTTTTCCTCACCAGGTGATAGCTCACTGCAGCGAAGATCTGCCACCGACCATTGTGGCGCCGCTGCTGACACCACAGTGTATCTGTCTCCTGAGTGAAGAGGCCACCGCAGACGAAGACAAGCTGTGGCAGTGTCTGGGAGACGCCTGGAACATCCCCAGGTGGGACACTGCTGGACCTAATAAGCTGTTGATTTGTTGACTTACGTACAGTTTTGAAGTACTTCCATTTTATGCTGCTTTATACTTCTACTTCTCTATAACTACTCCACTGCTATTATTAAAGATTAAAGCGGTGGTTCCCAACCTTTTTGGCTTGTGATCCTACACAAAAATAAGCAGTGTTTAGTTGGGACCCCTTGTCAACGTTTCAGACGTCTAGCAGATGTCTTAGCAGTTTCACCAAAGACATATTTCTCCTCTAATTCTCTCACATCATTGCAATTAAATAACTATTTGATGCCTAAACAGGTATAATTATCCAATATTTAAAAAAAACATTTATTTTACTGATAATACTTTTATCTTACTAAAACATACGTAACTGGTATTTTGAATGCCAAACATTTACTTGTAACATTTACTTCTTCTTCACTGCTTCTACACTCACATTTCAGTTTGGTTTAGTAAAATGCATCATACTGCTGTGTGTCCATCTGATAAGTGTCAGGATAATAATCAGTTATGACTTTGACGACATTACCAGCACTAAATGGCCAGAAGATGATGAGGACATCCCAACATACACTCTGGAGTTCTTTGATGGCTGGCAGCCCCCTGAACCCGCAAAACCTGTGAGAACACAGGATAGTCCACAACCTGCAACCAGCCAGGTAAACCTTCACGTCAAACATTCAGTGTGACAGCAGAGCACATAGACAGAGAGAAGGAGAAAGAAGAAAAAACATAACAAGACTGTGCAATTTATCTGTGTAGACCTCAGCCAAGTGGACACCACCACAACCTCCACAAAAAGCACGGTACGCTCAAGCACATTAAGAATAATTCCATGTAGTGTGAATGTTTATACTTTAAGGTTCTACATTTTTTTATGCACTTTGATGTGTTTTTCAGTTCGGGTGAGTCAAAATCACATCCCATGCAGGTTAAGCGTGACTTCATTTCAAGAAACTACCAAGAGCTCACTGTTAGAAAAGGAGAAACAGTTGAGGTGAGTTTCAGTGACATGAACCACCTGCTCTTTCTGTTTCTTTTTTCCATTGCTTCAGCTATTTTGTCTTCAAGACCCACAGCTAGTGTTTGCTTTGTCCGTCCACAGCTGCTGGACATGTCGAAGCAGTGGTGGAAAGTGAGGAACAGCCGAGGGGAGGAGGGCTTTGTACCCAATAACGTCCTGGAGGATCCTAACAACCAACCTATCGAGGTGGGTACTACTATAACCACGGGACAACTTAAAGTCAGTATTACAGGAATCCTCAACAACTGAAAAAGCCTCTGGATGATCCTGGCAAAGATAGGGTAGGAATGCAGCAACTTCACTGTCAGAAAACAGGATGTCAGGCTAAATTTTTTCTCAGCCACTCGTGGGAATGAAGTGAATGCATTTACTGTTTCAAACTGCACTTCAGTAAACTGAGCATTTATTACTAACACAACATGTGTCGTTTCAGTGATTTTGACCTTTTGGCTTTACACGAGTGAGTGTAAAGTGTAAAATGTAAAAATGTAAATATGATCAGAGTGATTACACAATGTAAAATGTGACTCACTCAGTAAGTTTGGAGGCTTTCTTTAAACTGCATCATTTGCAAACCAAACGACAACGCTGTAACATTGTGTATTAAGGCTGATGGCATCATTGGTGCAAGATACTCTGTTTTGTCCATCCTTACATTTCGGTAAAGCCATTATCGTTCTATTTCAGCAAACTGAAGGTTCTCCCATCCTAACTAAGAGGTCCAAGCCTGCAGATGTGAAAGCCTGGCTCGAAGACAAGAGCTTTAGTAAAATGTAAGTACACACATTTAAGAAATGTATTCATATTTGTAATGGAAGCTAGATTTGGTTAATTTGTTTAATTTAATATAATCTACTACAATCTACGAAGCTTTGTCTCTTAGTATATTCCATTATATTATAGACTTCCATCAGCCTTTAATGATGCATGTAGATTTCTGACTGAACTTCCAAATTATTACTATAAACAGCTGTATAATGTTTTCTGTGGCTTTGTAGGAAACTTTCTAAAGTTGGAAAAACCCTGATCATAATCACCCTGATGACACCGTAACCCTGATGATGTCAGGGTTATCTTTAAGTCTGCAGGGTGATTTAATCTTATCTTGGTATGGGAATGAGACATAACTCTTTGAACAAAACAGAAACCCTGTATTACAAACTGGAGGTGTGGAGAAGAGGGCATTTAGCTAATGACACTACTAAGTTGCATTATGGTAAATGTAGGATCAAGTGTTTTTGGAGCTTGACCCTTCTCTCTGTATCTCTTGCAGCACCGTACGCTGTCTGGGCGTGCTGAGTGGCTCTATGCTCCTGGGGATGACCAGAGACGAGCTGAAAGCAGTGTGTCCAGAGGAAGGGGGACGAGTCTTCTTCCAGTTACAAGCGGTCAAGGCTGCCATGGCTGTAAGTGACAGACCACAGTGTGGCTTAATTTGTCTCCACTGTATGTCTGGAGATGTACTATCATCACACTGACAGATGCTGGTGTAAACACAGACACCCCTCTGACAGTTTTGTGTTTCAACCCTGTAGGCTGCCATTTAAACAACAATGCAGTAAGAGAACGTCAAACAAGAAGGAGAATAAGAAGAATGGTCATGGATTGACAAGTCACCAATGGTCAAACACTGCTATGCTTTTAGATAATAAGCAATAACAAGTGAGATCAGGTTTACAGCTTGTTTGGCATTTACAGGTTATCCTCTGAAACCTTTTGCATTTTGTCACATTAATTCAAAAATGTTTAAAGTCAGGATGTAATCAAATTAGTTGGCACGTTACATCATAAAGTGTAAATTAAAGTACATTTAGACAGTTTATCCAGCAATACTATGCTGGTGTGCAGAAAGACATTTAAGAAAGTGTAATGGTCTGACTTACGTACCAAAGGATGGGGTGAACAAAAAGCCTAACCTATGTGATCATTATGGAACCTGTAAATAAAAGTCATCTCTTAGACATACACAAAGGTTGAGTGAATAAACATGCTTTATTTTATTGTTCGGACGTTACACATGAACCTTATATCAGAAGCATATGTTAAACACTGGCAATCCATCTCAGGCAATAATATGGCTACAGGTAGATGCTACAATGGACATAAAATTAGGCAAAATTAAAACTATAAATCGTGTCAAAAAGTGACGACTGTAAAAACAAAAATACTTGAGAAAAATATAAGATGAACACAAAAACACTTTGAGCGTGAGCATCAGAATACTTGTAAATAACATGCTGTGAAGAAATCAATCAATCTGAACGTCTTAAAAGAAACTGAATATAGTATCGTATATATTTGAATAATTAATATTTTTGTGCTGCCATCCAAATACTGTAATCGCTGCTCAGAGAATACTGAGCAGTGTCTTTAAATGGGCTCAGCTGTTCTGTCTCGTGAATCACTTCTCATGTGCCATTATTTACTGGGATTAATCGATTAGTTGATTGACAAAAAACAGCAACAATTGTGATATCTGATTGATCTTTTAAATAAGAAGTAAAAATGATAAATGTACTGGTTCATACTTCTCAAACATGAAGATTCATTGCTTTTTCTCTGCGGTCTATGAAAGCAAAGTGAATGTTTTTGTGTTTTGGACTGTTGGTTGGACAAAACAAGCAATCTGATACTTATAATGGGCATTTTTCCATATTTTCTGATATTTTCTAGATCAAACAATTACAGGAAAGTAGATGAATCACTAGTGGACCTAATCATGAATTGTGGACAGCAACAATGCTCAGAGATTAGTATTTGTAGGTTGTGGTGACTGTAAATGACAACATGAAGCCATGAAGTGGACATAAATGCAGTAAACCGCCAGTTGTGAAGCTGAATGGATGGAAAAGGTTCAGGTCAGTCCACATTCTAACTGTCTCGCTGTGATAATGCTACATGGCAGGGTACGTTGTCAGCAGACACTTATTCCCATAATTACCGTGCAGAATGTTACAAAGCAGTCAGCAAGGTGGCTGTTAAACATTAAAAACTAGAAACAGGTAAATAACAAAAAGAAGCTGCAATAATTAGACATAACTACACTTTATGCTTCAGTCTGTGGATTCTTCTTATCAGACATAAAAAAGGACAAGTCCGTCTAGATGTATGGTTGAAACTAGTCTTTGCAACCAAAACAAAGAAACAGAAAACGCCAACTCTATTGATGTGATGTACACATTAGGGTTTGTTTTTATGTGTGTGTGTGTGTACAGAGGTCGGTATCTGACTGTAGAGACAACTTTTGGCTTTAAAGTAAGAGGTATCCATCATGGGCGCAATAGATGTACTGTAATAATGAACTGAGAATGATCAGGAATTAAAAAAACAAAGTGTGAGGAGAAAACGGCTCCTGTAATATCGAACAGGTGGAACAGACACTAAAATGTCTAAAAAGGCTAACATCAATGAAAAACTATGTTCATGATGTCATACTAATTCACAATGATCAACAGCAACAAAACTACATGTTAAACCTTGACATCAATATAATGTCAATATAAAATTTCTTATCTCTATAATCGCCTTTAAAAAAATACACTTTGTACATGAAATCCAACAAACACACACATTTCACCATGTTCACTCCGGTGCACCCATTGAACACTTAGAAGCTACCGTATTCTTGCTGAACTAAGATCTTTTATTCTAATCATCTATAAAGCAACATGCACACACCGATGATCCATAACATTTTGACAGCACTGGTACCCATGACCCTGTCGCCGGTTCACCGGTTCCCCTTACTTGGACCATTTTCGGTAGGTACTGACCACTGTAGACTGGGAACAACAAGAGCTGCAGTTTTGGAGATGCACTGACCCAGTCGTCTAGCCATCACAGTCTGGCCCTTGTCAAAGTCGCTCACTTCCACGCTTGCACATTTTTGTTGCTTCGACACGTCAACTTCGAGGACAGACTGTCCTTGCTGCCTAATATATCCCCCCGTTGACAGGTGCCATTGTAATGAGATAATTAATGTTCTTCACTTCACCAGTCAGTGGTCATAATGTTATGGCTGATCAGTGTATATACTAATATATTACAGTTGCTTATTCATATAAAGGCTGACATTTTCTGATTCACTCTCCTCATCATGGCATCAAATGTTTCTCGACATCAGCATCTAGGTTAACGCTCACTCTTTGATGGGAAGTTGGACCGCGTCCAGTGGCAGGATGTGACAACACGATGAGCGGGTATAATATGAAATGTGATCCCAGCTTTGATCAGATTTGGGGCGAGTAAAAAAAAAAAGAAATTGCTACAAGAACAATGAAACAGTCTTAACCATGTCCCAGCGTGGTTTGCTAATTTCTATATGGTGAACGATGCTTAGTTTAAATCTCTTTGCTGTAATATTCACTAAAACCAGATTTCTGGTCGTCAGCCCTGAATTAGTTAAGATTACAGCTTGCTGTAAACAACAGATTCTCTCCTGCCATCCATTATTCATGCAGGCATGCAAAAAAAAAAAAAAAAAGGTAGAGAACTAAGAACAAATCAACTTTCCTCCTCAAACGAAGGCCAATGTAAAAGCTATTTTACACCGAGCATGCAGCTAGGTGGTTTCAGTTCCATCGGCGTGGATATTACCACAGCATAGAGGCCTACTATATATGACTGAGGAAAAGAGATGCGATACATATTGCAGGTGACAAAAACTGGGCACGCAGCGCCCAAAGCTAAAAATGAAAAGGCACTGTGAAGCCTTGGCTTTGTGCATATGTACAGTGCACTGCATGCAAAGGGGAAAAAACTCCACCACGTTCTAGTTTGTCCACAGGGGAAAGGAGGTGTGAAATCAGGGCCCTCAGGAGGGACAGAGGGTCCATGTCTTCATGGCCACAGTGAGGCAACGGTAAGGGTGTTCTCCTCAGACAATGCTGAATCCATCCACATTTAATTGTGCTGTGATTAAAATCTACAATACACATTTCCCCTTAAATCTCTTGTATATATTATATATCATCTAAATTTAGATGTTTCATCAGTTTAGTTAAGCAGCATGATTGTATAGTGGAAGATACGCAACGTACAGAAACGGCTGGCTGTGAAGAAGGTTTCAATGTGCTGGTTGTCAGTGTTTATGTAGTACACAGATACTACATGCTATGTGAGGTCTCTGGTGAATTCAAACATATCGCTGGATGAGTCAAACGCATGGACAAGGAATAACGACAACTAAATGTTTCCCTGCTTTTCATTCATAATAAACCCTGCTGCTGCTCACCTCGGCTAACCTTCATTATGCTGAGTGTGACTGAACACGTCCAACAGAGACAGAGGTTACAAAGGGGGACGATCTTGAATATAATTTGGAAACTTTAACAATAATATCTGGTTAAAATCTAAACGTCAAAGCTTAAATGCTCTGGAAGAGTTGTATCCTTGGTGTTTTGGTAGTTGTGTAGCTGTCAGTGTGCGGCACACTTGTCTAGTGATGGTTGGTGGCGTTTATGTTTATGTTTATGTATATAGCGTGAACTACAGAATTACTATCACCCCACATCTCTTCAGTGTCATGCTGGGTGGACCATGGGGTCGGGGATTTACAGGACACGTCCGGGTGATTTTGATTTCAGCGTTGTCCCGGGAACGGGGCCATGGACAGAGAGTCCTCCTCATCAATAGTGTCCAGCTCTTCAGTGCGCACAGCGTGAGTGATGAGTTGAAGCTCCTCGGAGAGTGTCTCGCTGCGGTACGCCACGCGGATATCAGGGACGTTGGTACGACGGATGTCGTTGCTCACAGGACCCTCCTTAGAGTAACTGGGGCCCAGCCAGTAGCTCTTGGCCTGGAATTAGGAGACACTACATGAGTGGGAAGCTCAGATACAAGCACAACACAGAAGGAAACAAAATACCTGACACAAAAACACCTACTGGAAATGTTGTCAGTAATGTTAGTGATGTAAATTTATTTTGAGCAAGAGTATGTTTTAAAGTGTCCCCCAATTTACTAACGGGTCTGAAGGACACAAGAGGGAATAAGTTGTATTAGGTACACCTGTACACTTTAATCTAATCTGCTATGGCTGTTCTGCTATAAAGTCTACATTTATGATGCCTATACTGTTCCGTTTCTTTTACACTGTCATAGAGGTGTTAATTCTTTTACCATTGAGGTCATAGTAAGTGGTGGTGGTCTTTATTATATTAAGAGGTGTTTCTAATATTCTGCCTCCGTCGTGTATGTAAATACAGAAGACAAAAACATTTGAAACACCTCTCAATATAATGTAGCAATTAACATATTTGAATTCTGACAATATCACCAAAAACTGAACATTATAAAAAGGGTAGAGTTTATGGAAAGCTGTTGTATTGATTTACATTAGATTGCACAGGTGTACCTAATAAAGTGGCCACTGTGTGTACATCACCTCATTAAAAACCCAAAATGAGAAGAGCTATAAACCACTTTACCTTGTGTGAAAACCCACTCATGAGGACACTGTTTCTTGCCAGCTCACACATGTCACAGGAACTTAGTTTCCACACCTGAGTAGCAATGCTGTACTCCTCCATCAGAGGCTCCTGGGTCCACACACACACACACACACGTCTGATCATCTTTTTGCAATTTGTACCTTAAATGCGTATATTTAGACAAACCTCCTTTATACTGACCTTGGTGAAGTGGAACTGAAGTGGATCATCAGTGGACAGAGAGACCATGAGGCCTCTGGACAGGTACTCTGGCAACGGGTTGCGATGGTAACTGAGGAATAGGCTGTTGTTACTCAGAGGTGACATGGCGATGCCAATCTGAGCCAGGTAGTACAGATACTGCAGCACTGGGGCCTGATGGATTCAAATAGAGAGAGAGCACGAGAGGCAGATGAACCAGTAAATATAGCTGCTACAGAGACGGGTCGATCTCAGATTCTTAACAGGACCAGCAGATTGGCTGAATGCAGCAGCAGGTTAACACCTCCTTTCGCACACACATGCTATATTAAGTATTCTACACCATATACACTAAGTATTCTCTTTTGTCCCACTGGTGATATGGCAGAATAACTAGATGCTTTTATATTGTTTTAAAATTTTTTGTTTTATTATGGAAACATGGTATTTGTTTCCCGCCTCTTGTTAATCACCGTACATTGATTAGGATGGGAGCACTGTATTTTCCATGTTTTTAAAAATCGGTGAACTAATTGAACCCTGAACCTATTTTTAATTCCATTATTGAAGGCCCAAGAGGGACCCAATAATTTGCATCTCTCTTTATGATTTCTAAAATATAATGCAGTCCAGTCCAATGTAAAGTTACAAAAAATATATAAAAAATAAAAAATAAAAATACTTAACTGCTCTCTGACAAAGTCACAGCAAAATTTGACAGTTATGTGTCAAAGAGTAGTATATTCAGGTGTTCACCCTTTTTACGACATACAGCACTCACCCATTAATACACTACACGGTCTGTACAAAAGGAAATTTCACACAAAAAATAAAAATACACTATCAAGCTTTCCAAACTAGTTTTAGAAGACATCCAGCCAGTATTTGTAATGACAATTTTATTTCAACTTGTTAAAACCGAACATTTCCATAGCAGTCTTTTGGAAACCACCCAGTATACTCTGTCCTGACCTTTCTGAGCAGCAGGCCGTGGGAGATGTTCTGTGATAACATGAAACCTGACACCAGGTGGTGGATCGGCCCCGCCTCCCCACAGTGAGGTCGCAGCACAAACGAATGAAAGCCTCGCCGCCTGAATCAGACAAATATATTCACAACAACAACATTAAAACCTCACATTTTGTGTTTTTGTGGAAATTATTGTGTGTTTAAATGAATGGATGGGAGCCCTAATAAAGGATCCTGTGAGTTATGAATGCATCCAGCTGGCCCGTACCTTCGCAGGTGGTTGAGCACAGTCATGTTGGCATAGGTGTAGTAGAGGTAGTAGGAGTAGGGTGGGTTGTCTTCTTCTGCCCAGTTGGGTGGCAGCGGACTGTCAAGATTGAAAATGTGTTGCTCGGGTTTAGACTCATCGTCCACGCTGTCGAAGCCCACCACCTACCAACGCACATGCGACAAACAAAAAACAGTCAGTCTCTTTAAGTGTGAATCACCAGGTGTCTCAGCTGTCTCGTGGAGTGATACTCACATGCTGCAGGAAGAGGTGCAGCTCAGGGTGACTGCAGGGGCTGATCGTGACTTCAAACAGTGGCATGAAGATGTTCTCCAACATCTCCTGGAAATTAGCCAGCTGCTTCTTTGTGTGGTACACGTCGCTGGAGAGGTGGCGATTTGAGCAGTGACATTTGTTGTGATCATAGAGATGACGGTCATTTGTTTTTCTTAAGAATTTCATATGGAGGTTTCATTGTAGAGGCTAGAAGCTACAATCTACTAGGTAAGGAGTTAGTTAGGAGTTTCTTGTTCTTCGCTTTCTTCTTTCTTGAGTAAGGTGGAACCAGGAAGTAAAGATAGCTCGTCTTATGATATGACTCTATTCTGTCAGACAGGGAAGTACCCTCAGAAATCACACAGGGTTACAGGCTGGATGATAGTTTCATTCGCAGGCATCGGACAAATTAATTCCTTTTGGATCATGCTCTCATTACAACATGTACCGACAGTACAGGACCTTCTATCTCACAAAAGAAACTACCATTTTCTGTTCACATGGAACAGATCGCATTCTCAAACATGCGTTGCAAAGCACACTTGCTGTGACTAGTGTGTACTCTCACCAATCTAAAATCTACAGGTTAAATTCTGCACATTTCAGTTTCAAGGTGAGGCAAGTTGGGGGAATACTTACAAAAGACGGGGCACCTGGATAAGCCAGCGCACATTATCAGAATACACTCGATGTTTAACGGCCCACTGAGCCAGCTTATCCCATTCGTCTCGGGAGCGACCGTAGATGGACAGACGGAGCTCAGAGTTCTGGTACTTACTCTCCTCCAAGTCAAACATCACCTCCTGGACAAACAGTGACAGGAGACATCGATGTAGTGGCTTGTGTATGTGCGGATAAGCAGTTTGGATGAGGCACATATATACTTTACATATGAATGATTTCACACCTTGATTATGTGTGCAAAGTATTTTCCTTCAATGTGGTTGTCAGTCTTGATGAAGATCTCTCTGAGGATGGATTCTCCGATGGGATTGTATTTGGCATTGAACTTGTCAAAACGATGGAATGTGTTACGGTCCTGAGGAGTAAATGAAACCAGTCAAACCTCGTGTTCATCTATACCAGAATGTCTTTCTACATAATCTCTTAAAAATGCATTTTTTATTTTGACACCGTTTACTGCTGCTCCCATTTCTCACCGCATGCATGTCGAGGGTGTCTACGCTCAGGTCAAAGGCCGTCAGGTTCATGCTCTCAAACACGTCCTTGAGGGTCTGACCGTGGCCGCGCTCAATGTGAACAATCTCCCCAGGGTATTTCTTCATGGCTCTCTTGATGAATCGCAGCAGGTGCTTCTGATTCATGCAGGATGATGCATGTATGTGTGTGTCCACCTGGAGGTAGCACAGAGCAGTTGAATGATGTGCTTCATTTACTTTAACTCATATTATTATTATATATTGACTTTGACTGCCATGTGTCGGCTCTTGCCTTTCGTATGTTGTAGAAGTCTCTGTGTGGAACTTTCTTCTGAGCTGCCAACTCCTTCATCTCATTCAGGAGGATGTGCATCTGGAATTTAGAGCTCAAGTACTGTAGGCGGCGGTAGCAGAAAGACTTCCTGTGGACACCATACAAAAGTCAGACATATGTAATTTAAAATAAACACTGAGCTACAAAACAATGACATCTGTAGAGTGATGGTATCAAAGAAACACTCACACTGGCCCGTTGATAATGAGTGCCATCATAACATTCATGTCTGCAATATACTCCTTCAGGTCAGGATAGGGCAGGTCCAGTTCTGTACATCTGAAAAAGGAGAACAGCATAAAAGATTACACAAACAGACTCACTTTTATCAGAATATTAATAAGGTACAAATACATACTTGTCCATGTTGTTTTTCTTGGTGTAGACATGGACTACACCATCCACCATCTTGCAACCATATCCTGTGTCTGCCGGCATATTCTTGGGGTCCTGGTTGTCATAGGGGTGTGTCTCTGAAACAGGTGGGTGGACGGGGGCATCTGGGAAAACATGAAATTGATATTAAGTTAATCATCCATGCTACAAAAAATGATCTCAAAATGATAAACAATGATAACATAACTGCTCGTATAAAAGAGACAAAGTGAACACCGATCAGCCATACTTTTATGACAGCTGACAAGTGAAGTTAAGAACATTGATTATTTCGTTATGGCACCTGTCAGTGGGGGGATATATTAGGCAGCAAGTGAACATTTTGTCCTCCAAGTTGATGTGTTGAAGAAAAATGGGCAAGCGTAAGGATGTGAGCGACTTTGACAAGGAACCAAACTGTGATGGCTGGACGACTGGGTAAGAGCATCTCCAACACTGCAGCTCTTGTGGGGTGCTCCCAGTCTGCAGTGGTCAGTACCTACCAGAAGGGGTCCAAGGAAGGAAAACCGCTGAGCTGGCAACAGGGTCATGGGCGGCCAAGACTCATTGATGCACGTGGGGAGCGAAGGCTGGCCCGTGTGGTCCGATCCAACAGAAGAGCTTCTGTAGCTCAAACTGCTGAAAAAGTTAATGCTGGTTCTGATAGAAAGACGTCAGAACACACAGAGCATCGCAGTTTGTTGCATATGGGGCTGCGTAGCCGCAGACCGGTCAGGGTGCCCATGCTGTCATAATGTAACGGCTGATCGGTATAGTTTTGGATGACTACTGTTTTGTCGTTTGATGTATGTTTGAATTTGTTGGGGTTAGGGGTTCTCACACATTTTATTGTTAATGGTTTTGCCAACTAGGGCAGGGTGTGAATGTGCGTCCTTTATTGATACAAAGGAGACTGGTTTAGCTGTCTGAATATATAATAGTATTTAATACCCATTTATATGTACTGTATGTTGCCTGAAAGACTTATCTTAGAGACTGTCAGCTTGAACGTGCCCAGTAGTTTTACTCTTGGAAATCCCCTTTGGAAAAAGGTCTGTGATCTTCCTGGGCCCTAATCATATCGAGACAAGTTGCAGACAGCTAATGTTGTAAGGAACTATTATAAAGCAGGAAACAGCGGAGTGCAGAAAGGCTATAATCAAATGGAAAGATGCTCAACTGTTTGGTTGTTTCTGCTGGATTTAGAGCTGCAGCTAACGATTATTTTAATCATCAATTAATCTGCAGGTTATTTTCTCAATTAATAGTTTTGTCAGCAAAATGTCAGAGAATAATGAAAAACGCCCATCACAATTCCCCTGTGCAGAAGGTGACATATTTAAAATGACTTGCTTTGTCTGACTAACAGTCCCAAAAGCAAAAATAGTAATAGTAATAGTAATAGTAATAGCAAAAAGTTTCCTATACAAGATAAAGAAAAGCAGAGAATCCTCACATTTGAGAAGCTGGAACCAGAGAATTTCTGCCTTGTCTGCTTGAAAAATGACTCAAACAATGAATCAATATTCAAAATGGTTGCAGATTCATTTTTTTGTCAATCTGCAATTTTCCTCTTTTCTCCCTTGATGCCTTGTATATAAACAGCCCAAAAATAAATAAGCTTCCCCTGCAGAACAGGGCCACGTACACTTAGAAACGCTTGTAGCCTCTCTGTTGACAGGTATTCCCTGAACAAAAGAGGAAGCAGACTAACTAAAGGCTTTTCTGATGGGGCAGCATAGTTTCAAAGTAAACATCTCAGCCATTACTGCCTTGTGAGGTACAACAGCCATCTCTGTGGAATTCAACACAAAGTACAAGACTGAAGAATATGTTGCCTCCACCATGTGGTTCTGTCCTTTCTGATGTCCATCCATTATCTATACAGCTCATCCTTAGAGGGCCGGGAGGCACGGTACACCCTGGACTGGTTGGCAGTTAATCACAGGGCTGACAAATAGAGACAGACAAACATTCACCCTCACACCTACAGATGATTTAGAATGGTCAATTAATCTAACCGGAGGATGCCAGAGTGCCTGGGGAAAAGCCATACGGACATGCAAACACAGAACCCAGAACCAAGAACCCTCTTGCTGTGAGGCTAACCACTGCACCACCGTGCCGCCCCCTTTCTGATGTTGCTACCTCTTCCCACCCGTGATAGAATACGTGTTTGGTGTGTGCATGTCATACCAGCATCTACAGGGGTCTCTGGTATATCATCATAGACTCTCAGATCCAGAGGCTTCATCCCGAGCTCCTGCAGGGCGTGAGCTGTGGTCTTACAAAAGTTCTGCATAGATCGATTTATGTACTTCTCCCGGATGAATAATGCCTTCACCACACACTTCGCAGCGTCTACCAGGTCAGTGAAGGGCACCTGGGAAGATATCAATAAACACTAATGAAAATGGGTGTGAAAGGACTTTAACTTACTGGAGTTTAACTTGAAATGCAGATGAAAAAAACCACAAGAATGATATGAATCAAGCTCCTCACCCCACACTTTTCCTCTCCAGATATTGAGACCCGCTGGTACTCTCTCTCCATTGGCAGAGCCCTCTCCTTAAAGCCATAGTCAACAATGTCCACACTATTCTCCTTCATCAACCTTAGAGGATACGGGAGAGTTTAAAACAAGAGAAAGGTAGGAAGAGGCAGGACGGATGAGGACACATGTGGATATAAGCAGGAAGTGTTGCAGAAACGTAAATACAAATGTTATTGATTTTATAAACTTGTAATTGCAGCATCAGAAATCAGTGCAGGTCATTGTGTGAAACAATGGGTTTGGAAAGTGTTCAGACCCCTCCACTTTAATCAACACACGCAAAAAGAAATATCTCATTTACAGACACCTTCAGACCCTTAGTTAGTCATTCATAGAAATGTCATAACGTTAGTGAACAGCAATCTCTCAGTCTCTGCACAGGATTTCAGTGGTTCACTTCTTGGGGGTCTCTGTGTCTCGTGTTCGTGTGAACCTTTAGAAAAAAACGTTTAGCCCTTTTCTTGCTGCAGGTTTCAAACACAGTTCTATCTCAGACATCCTTGGTCTTCACAGATTACTGTTTGTACTGACAAACACAGTGAACTGTGGAAACATGCAGTATATCGAAAGGTGTGTACCTGATGTCCAGTTGACTGAATTTGGCACATTTAAGGAGGATGAATCCAAACTCAATTAGAAAGGTCATTGCATACGCTTTAATAAATACCCTTTATTTATTAAAGGTATTTCTGTGTTTGTTAATTTTACCATGGGGTACTGGGGTTAAAAAATATGTAAAATATGAAGTTATAAATGAAGTCAACTAAAACTGAAAAAGTATGAATACTTTTCAAACCCTGTGTAGGCAAAGGGTAACAGAACACTAGTAGTGTGTCAGTGAATCTATACTAGAAACTTCAATAGTGAAACTATAGAGTTGCCCAGTGATGTAAGAATTCCTCACAGGAAGTACAAGGTTCATTACCAAGAAAACACAGGAAGTCATATCTCACTTAAGGAGAGAAGTCAAAACAAGATCAATAGAACATGCAAATGCAGTCACAGACTTTAGACTTTCACACTTAAGAGATGTATTGTAGAGAACGTAAAAAGCAAAAGAACAAGGTACCCATTTGAACATCTATCAAGTCACCAGCAGGGGGAAGATGTGGTCCATTGCAATATGTCAGTGGTTCTGGAGTAAAAGTACTTACACCAGTCCAGAGTTCCTAAATACTGTAGACTAGACATTGTTACCTATGTAGTACTATAACATTAAGCAGTCTCCATGCACATTTCAACAGCACAGGCAAGCAAAATAGAGCTGAACTGAAAGAAGACAAACAACCAAAACCCAAAACATGCAAACTTGAAGCAAAGCTCACTCACTCTAGGTCTGTCGCACTGTCGATTTTCATGAAGTCCTGTTTGGCACGAAGCAAGATCTCTGGCTCAAGCCTTGGGGTGATATGCAGCGGCGCAGGATAGTGTGGGCAAGGCGGGGGAGGGGGGGGGGGCAAATGGGCATCAGAGGTAGTGAGAAGAAATTAAGCACACAAAAGAAAGACAGAGACGAAATATGCACACACACACACACACACACACACACACACACACACACACACACACACACAGGCACTCTCTCACCCACACATACACACACAAAGCATATTAGGTATTAAGTGATCAAGGAGATTGACACAAACAGAAAAATATCATCAGGTAGTAGTAGGTACACCCTGATTGGTAAACAGGGGGCTTGTAGGGGTGGTGTCAGATAACCACGAAAACGATCAGCTTAATGGCACAGATAGCATCAACCCTGGCAACCAGGACAGAACCCGCCGCCTTATAAAAGTTTGTGAAGGAGAAGATGGAACACCAGGGCAGGTTCCAACTTCTGGCTAGCCCATGTAGCTGATTGCTGGGGTTAGTTAGCCCGCAAACTGGCATGTTGGAAGCTGATAAGCATGTGTGCATGGGTGAAAGCGAGACTGTGTGTAAGAGGTGGGTGCAGTGGAGAGCTGTGTCTGTCAGAGGTCATGTAAAGGGTTTATTTAACTGGCTTTGTGCATATTGTGGGTCTGCATTAGCTCACTTAATGTCCTGGCTGATCTGCCTCTCTAGGCGGTGCCGTCGCTCTTCCAGCTGCTCGATGGGGCTGTCCTCCGGGAACTCATAAGGAGCGCTTCGCATATCGCTCTCTGCCATGCTGCGTGTGAACAGCTCCTGGTGCAAACGAAACCATAAATGAGTTAAACCTTTTATGGTTTCATAAAACAGGTCAATTTCCATGCACCTATGGACATATAGCAGACTCTGAGGCTCACCTCACACATAACCACCCATTACATTTACCTTCACAGAAAGCCATACAATGCTGTGACTGAAAGTGCTGGGATTAAAAAAAACTTTAATGTTTAATGAACTTGCAACAAAGTTTCTAATGTTTTTTGCACACAGATTTTAGAGTCAGGCAGTTTACCATTACTTGGGGATTCAGTCAATCAACAAAACTAAATCTTCTTGTGTTAAACTGGTAAATATTGGAAGCTGAAATTATTATTATTATTATTATTATTATATAAATCAGAAGCCACTGAGACAATTTACAGCCGCTAATTGGTTAACTATTAAGGAATTTTAACTTGCAAACATGTATTTTCACAACTATTTCATATTCAAACAAATGTCAGTAACAGATGATTAAAATATCTGAATGGAAGGGAAACTGGGGCCTGGGTGCAAATCAATAGTGCTCCTAGTTTACGCTTAGCTGCACCCAAAAGATCTGATGTAATGATGGATCATTGTGTTTCTGGGAGTTTACAGTGTAGCAACATTATCTGTCTGGCTATGAATTTTTACCTCAGCAATCTCTTTGTACTTTTCTTCCATGGATGTTCGCAGGTCAATTGGGTAGTGTGTGAGAGAAACAGGAGTCCCTGGAAGGGATCTCTGGGGCTTGAGGGGCTTGGGTCCAGAGGCTCCACACAGGTCTGTACAAAGACAAAGAGAGAGTTAGTGTATGTGACAGAAACACATGAATATGAATATACAAAGTTTGATTGAAAGGCCTGCAGTTTACAGTGTAAATGTTTACTATTGAAACATCTGACAGTAAAGGATTTACCATCTATTTCTCTATCCAAACACCCCATCACACATACAACATGGTCTTTTTACTGCATACAACAACATGCACCCGTAGGGGTTTCAGACACACATGGACCATCTGGGTGATTTGCAGGCTCACAGCTAATTCAATAGCGATGATGTCAGTCTCTCTACAATTGGTCATTATTTCACAGAGAGATGGACAACGCTAACTAGCACCATCACAGACAATAATAGAAAATAATTTACATTTGGTTTACCAAAGATTGCAGCATGTGGTGGTTTGAGTGCGGGAAACTATGATTTTAGCGAGCACAACTTTGGCTCCTTACACTACAGCTTAGACTCACGTGATCCCTTAAAACTACACATTACAGTATACATTCATTTAATTAAAAACGACAGACTTTGGACAAACAGCTAATGCAAACAATTGCTCTTACCACTTCATTTTGTGCGACAGTAGAAAAGCTAAAAATGCCCGCCAGTCACAGAAGTTACTGCAACACATAACTGATCCCACAGGCCACAACCAAAGGCAGGCTGTCGAGAGAAAACCAGTGCTCTCAAGGTGCAGGCAGCTGTACCAACAGATACTGTGTCACTTCATTCGCACATGGGCATGGACACACTTGGAAAAGAATGACCCTATCTCACAAGTACGTGCTGACACGTGCTACACACACCTGAGGATGACACAGAGGGGCCTTCCCCAGTCCAGACCTGCTGGAAACAGATGACAGCCTGCACCACTAAACCAAACACAACGGAGGAAAACAATACATTCACGTTTGTCTCCAAAGACTGTGGAACGCCAAATGTACTAATTATTGTGTACTTTCAGCCATGAATTTAAGGAAAAGAGAACTATAATTTGAAGAGTACCAAAGTTATGTGCGCACACAGTAATTCACTCGCTCATAATAAGTCCATGGCTTCGGGAGCAGCGTGTTCACTCTCCTCTATAATTGGTACCATTATTGGTGCCGTGTCTGGCCTGTGACAATTAGTCTCTGCCATCTGCTGTCTGACTCCAAGGCTGCGGAGTTAGGAATGACCAGAGGGTAACTCTCCACAGTATTCTAAGACTGGCACGACACTGCAAAACATTTCAATATTGCACCTACAAGTTTTAAAGGCTGCAGGTTGCAGCTGCGCCACAATCTGCTGACAATAACTTGCTAAAAAGACACAAAAAGAGCGCTTGAACCTACAGACATATGATTATCGACAGATCAATGCTGGATTTTTGAGGCATGTATGGTAAAAGTTTTTGGAGATTTATGACCACAATATTTACTGAGCGGGTAATTTTACTGTTGTAAAACAAACTTGTCAGTGTTCACTGGTGGACAAACACATAAATGCATCACTGTGTCTAAATTACCTCCAACATATCATTGTGTGGATATAAGGACATGTCCACTTTCACATGGAAACACAGATGGCTTCAAGTGTACAGACACACACACAGTGCCAACCCCAGTATAGTGTCCCTGTAATCCCCCGGCCTTTCCACCACAGATGACTCTCAGTCCAGCACCCCCGTCTCCATTTATCTCAGTGACATCATGGTAAGAGGGAGCACAAACCTCTACACACATCGCAAGTAAATACAACTGCAGTGGGATAACCTAAGCAAACTACAAAGTAAAAAAAAAAAGGCAAATTCTCTGAGTTTTGGATCATATTCTGCTCTGTACGGCAATAGCTCTTTCATAAACCAGCCCACTGACACACAAAGACAACAAATACGCAGCCAGGAGCCCAACAGCAAGACAAAAACAGAGGCCCTAGCAGGGTCTTAAAGGGAAACATCCCAAAATAATTTAATTAGCCATAATGAAAGGCTGTATGATTCATTCAGCTGTGATTCATTTAAGAGAAATTCTATCGAAATGGCTACTAGACAGGTAAATTAAAACGATACTGTTAATCTGTCTTGACTATGTTAAAACTGTAAAAAGGTAAGCCACAGTGGAGTCCAACCGCAGAAAGCACTTCAGACTGTAGACTGTGGGCTTGTCCTTGAGACAAATTTAATTTGTGCCACCCACTTGTGAGACAGAGTGCGTGGATCAACATGGGACGAAAACACCGTCATTTCCTTTTTTTTTTGAGAGGGTAGTATTTCTGGGAAATAAACAACTTTGGGGGTGTTTTTTTTGTTTTGTTTCAAACCACTGTGCAGATCCAGATTATATGGAGGATGTGTTTTGGCACACAGGCTAGACAAGAAACGTCGCCTCTAGCCTCACCTCAAACACACCGGTTGCCGTGGGAGGGTGTCCTATCTGTTGTAGCTTCATGTAGCCATTGTGAGATAATTGGTTAGACCAGTGAGTAATATTGACAAAGCTCTCCATCTCAGCTTTCGCTCACATCCCTGGGACCTGAGTCTGCACACCGCCCACATACACTACCCACCCGTTCTTTTAAACCCTACCAAAGAGACAGTCATCTAGAATCTGTGGAGCTGCCTCCGCTCTGTAAGGATCAATACAATCCTTCCAGCCTGTCTCGTCCTCGCCGCCCCTCGGGCCAAAAGTAGCAGAAGACTAGTTTTTGCAATTCTAATTCATATACCGAAGTCGCCAAGCAAGACATTGTACAGCATGTCCAGAAAAATATCCCCATGACCAGACCAATCTATTATATATTATTACCAGTCTATATCAATTTGCCAACGTTTAATTGTATGTGCTGTAAGGTAAATTTGGACAACAAAACAACTTTGTATGCAACAATCTTCAAGTCCCATAAGGCCCAAATTATTTGCTGTCATACACATTTACTTTGATGATAAACATGAAGCTATCCGGAGAATTAATTCAATTTAGCTGCCACTGCAGAAATGAACAGCAGTTATCTCGGATATCTCCCAGTTGCTTTTCAACGTTTGTTCTAGCCTTCACTGTAATTGTAACGAGCAAGTAATCAGTGTATTCTGATGAAATAACCAAAATATCTGCTGCGTGACATTGTGCTATTCTCAGTGCAACATCAAAGAGGCACTTTTCACCACAACAACAACAACACCCAAAGCAACTGGCATTTTGGTGAGTACATTTGTCCTTGCACTGCCTCGTCTGCATGGACATCGACTCGTTGCACCTCTCATCAAAAGCACACAATTACCAACGAGCCAGGCAGAGTGCATCTTTTAGTCCCGACCAACAATCCAACCAGTGTCTCACAGAAATAATAAGAAAAATATACTTTTGTTATAAGTCTTCTTACATGTCAGCTCACAATCCCAGTCTGCAAACGCCCTTTGTCTTTGTGGTCTGGCAATGCGTGAGTTTCAGTTTGGTATATGTCAGATAACTAATGGTTCTCCTTTTCACTCCGATATAATGATATATGACCTAAAACTAATTAATGATTCTAATTAAACGATAATATTGAAACATTCACCAGCCCCGCTTATTCTTACACAGCTGACCGTATGTTTGTACATGTATTATTCAGACTCCGACACAATCAGTTTGAGTGTACGATTATGAAACCACGAGAATAATCATTGAGGCAAATCAATTCATTTAACAAAGGCGGTCTACTTGTATTTGTAGTGATATTAACTTGGACTAATGCAAACACAGCGGGAGCCTGTTGTCTGGTACAAATCTAAAAGTCATGGACAGCCAGCGATGTCACGCAGCAGCAATGCATGGTGGGCATCTTGGAATGAGAGGGACTGTTCATGACATAAGCCAAGCTATGTGAGTGTGTGAGAAGTGTCCCATAATAATGGGTTTTGGGTTACTTTTGGGTCTCCTGCGATTGTGGCTCCAGTGTGAAGAAACACTTGTTTTTCTTAACAGATTTCACTTTATTCCCCGAGAGAGTGATGACACACTTCAGATGTTCCTTAGCAACTACAGATGAGAGCAAACCTGTACTTTGGTTCTTCGTCTAGAAAATATATTATGAGTAGTCAGAAGGCTGGGTGGACGCAAACGAAGCTAAAAACTATTGCCTACAATTGTAGACAGTTGGGGCACCATTTTATAAACGTAATGACAGACTGCTGGAGAGACAAAAGCACATTTCTGTGCATAAAAACCATCAAGATCATTCTCAGTACTGTGGTGAAGAGACATTTACCTTTGCTGCTGCTCCGCAGCTTTCTATACCGTCAACAGCCTTTAAGAGGAGACAGATAATTCCCTCGTCATCACATACACCAACACACAAAGCAGATGTCAGCTGTTCTCACAAAAACACCGCCCTTATAAACGTCACAAAGGTCGACATGTTGGACTCTGACCTGAGACCCCGGCAGTTTACGCTCAAACTGCCCAAGGAGCACAGTGTTAACGAAGACGCAACTCTGGATTAGAAACTTATTTTCTTCCAGCTTCAGTGGCACCTTTTCAGCAATTGTAACTCTGCTGCAACCACCTTTCTGACTTTTGCTGCACACACACACGTAGAACACGTGCACGACACTGTATATGTTTTGTGTTCGTCAGCATCATACAGGGGTGTAGCAGCAAACTGCAGCGGGGGACTAGAAATGTTCACCCACTGCAACAGCCAGACTCTGCAATAAACTGTGGACCACCTCAAATGTCAGCATCATGGCAACAGACTGACCTAACAGAAGCATGATGTATTTTCCTCTCACACACACACTTCTATATTTCCTCCCACTGCTGTCAGCTTGTTGCAGTGCACAGCAACTGTGTTTACTTGCACCTCATCTGTCACTATTTGCTTGCTCGTGCAGTATTGGTGGACTGATGGGCACCATGCGTCATGCAGAGCTGCTGAAACTTGTAGCAACACAGTATATGGCACTGCTCTTCACCGTTAATCAGCGTAGGTTACAGTACCTCTGTCTGCCTGTCCTGTCCTCACAGCCTCCGCGACGGTCGCAGTGGCCTTGCCTGGGCTCTTGCGGGATGCTGGGACATGTAACTAGGCCTGGGACGGCCGCTGCGCCCTCCCCCGCCGCACAGTGGAGGAGAGAGAATGACAGCGGAGAGAGACAAGAGAGGCAGCATATGCTCTCCCTCCTCAACACCAGCTGCTCCAACACCAGGATCTCACAGTCCCTCCTCCTTTTCTCTTGTCTTTGCTTCTCCTGTTGTAACTGTCGCCACCTCCAGTGTGCTGGTGAAGCAGATCCCCCCCTCCCTCTTTCCTCTTCCCTCTTCCCTCTTTCCTCTTCCCTCTTCCCTCTTCCCTCCCTCTGATTCTCTCTCTCTCTCTCTCTCTCTCTGTCACT
>JAVQJF010063274.1:0-16885 GCA_036023855.1 Gadopsis marmoratus | reverse complement strand
GTGGCGTCATAGCCAATGTCCGTGTGGGTTTTACGTGTTGAGTTCATGGTCGTGCCTTCCGTGTGTCCTTCGTCTCGACGTTTGTGCAATTATCCAGAGTCCGGCTTATCTTTTGTAAGTTCGCCTTTTGTTACTTATCATATAAAAGACATGTTACTAACCGGCTGTGTGCGACTGGGTCCCTCCACTTCTCCACCCGTACCGAGACGTGACAGTTTCAGCAGGATAATGTGCCCTGCCACACTGCAACAATAGTTCAGGAATGGTTTGATGAACGCGACTATGAGGTCAAGATGTTGACTTGGCCTCCAAATTCCCCAGATCTCAATACAATCGAGCATCTGTGGGGTGTGCTGAACAAACAAATCCGATTCATGGAGACCCCACCTCACAACTCACAGGACTTAAAGGATCTGCTGCTAACGTCTTGGTGCCAGATACCACAGCACAACTTCAGAGGTCTAGTGGAGTCCATGCCTCTATGGGTTAGAGCTGTTTTGACGGCAAAAGAGGGAGCTACACAGTATTAGGCAGGTGGTCATAATGTTATGGCTGATTGTGCATTTAGTACTTTATCCAAAGCCTTTCATTCGACCCACTCTACCTCCTGAGCCACAGCCCCTGTGCATAATAAAGCTGTTATCGAGTTGCATTATGGGAATTGTAGAATCCACTGTTTTGGGGTACTGAGCTATTTTAACTAAAATTCAGGCTATCTCTGATCTGCTGGTTTGATTCCGTTATTTTTAGGTCCATTATTTTAGAGGTATTGTACTTTATGTCACACAGGCAAAACAAAGTAAGAAAATTACAGTATACCAACATTTTAATTTCCAGCTGCAATGTGTTACTGTTAGTAGCAGTAGTAATATCACAATAGGCTTTTATCATAGCCAACATTTTAACTTTTCATAGTGTTACAAATAATTATCTTCATTCTATTCAAATGTGGCAGTAAGCCATGACAGTGTGACAGCATGCAGGACCCTAAAAATGAAACAGCTATGTTAGATGGAATTCAGCCATCATTAAATGTATTATTTATACTGTGCTTCTCCTTCTGTGACATGTCAAAGTGTGAACATCATAGTGGTGCCAGCTATTAACAAGCCACAACATAATCTGAATGCCTTGGTCGTCCAACAAAAAAAGGATGCAGGAATTACCTGAAGCCATTGCTGCACTGTCGCACTGTTGCTCTTCGACTGGGTGTTCAGGCCAGGTCAGCAGGGCACTGAGCTCAGAGTTGGCTTCAGTTAATTTAGGTTAACCATCAGACGCAGCCAGAAACTAACCCAAACCACAATACTTCAGGGATGACTGTCATTATTCATCGTCCATCACGGTCTCATCATGACTTGTGCTCCTAGCGCCTGTTTTGCCCTCCGGCAGGCTCATATTAGCCTAAATAAGGCCCAACCTCTTCGGCTTGGCAACAAATCAAAAATGACAAATGACAACCTGTTACATTCCTAAGATTTACCCTAATGCAACAGTCAGTCAAACTGTTACCATCACCAACATTAAACTTTAATGAGATTTCAGCAACTTCCATAATAAATTAATATTACAATGTGACACTATTAATTACATTTTATCCCTGAAATACAGTTATATTAGCTACAACAAGGAGACATTCATAATATAGCAATAATGTGGATTAGAATAACTTGTGATCTAGGTTATTACTTAACATGAATATGCTACTAGAGTTGAATTTGAGCAGATGCTTAAAAGCAAATAGGGCCTTCCACTGTCCTTGGAAAATAAAATTATTCAGTGAATCTCAGAAATATGTCCCTTTCACTCCATAGTGCTGCTGTGAATTACTGATCTCAGTAAATACCGTATGGACAAAAATGGTAGTGAATAAATATAATTGTTACTCAGCTCTAACTTTTGATCTAGAGTGTTTATTCTAACCTTTCCCAGATTTATTTTTCTAGCAAGAAACCATGTCAAACGTGTACGTGTCCAAAGATATAGCAACTATTATCATAGCAAAATGCCTTGGATACCTTGGATAAAGAGCATGACCCCATGACTACACTTCTAAAGATCTAAAGCTTCTTGTAAAAGTCAGAGAGGTTTCCAGCACCCAGAGTAGACGATTCTGCTGTTCAGTGGGCAGGTGATGACCCCCAGAGTTGAGGTGCTCACATTCTAGCACAAATGCATAAAAGAGAAACAGACAGACAGACAGAAGGGCTGCCAAGGTCACAGATAGCAACACTGGGAGCTAGTAGGAATCCAGTGTCTTGCTCAAGGACACCTCAGAGATTAATTGAACCTGCATCCTCTGGTTCAATGACAGACTTACTTCTCAGCATCCCAGGCTACCAGAAGATGTGAAATCATTTGTAGAGGTCAAGCCAGTACATAGATATCTGAACATGTCACGCATTAGTATTAATCTGAATAATCAGACATGATAACTCAATTTACTGCTATTGTATTTACCTGTGCAATGATGGAAGTTAAAGGAAAATAAAGCAGAATAAAGATGGTGATGCATGTAGGTGGAAAGGGTATTTTTCAATAGCATTAAAGAGAAAGGGGAAGAACATATGAGAATAATTCCAATGAGGCTGGCCTGCAGCAGCAGAAAAACAATAAAAAAAGAGTGTGTTTGATGATTAAAATAATATAAGTGGCGAGTTAATCGACAATACAATTATATAATAGTAGTAATAACAGGATTATGGCGATGTGTAGCAATAAACCAGTATTGGTACTTACTCTAGGCAACAGTGACATGTATCAGTGCTGTTATTGTGTTAATGTTAACTAATTATCGTAATCTGTTGCGTGTAATTAGACAATGCGCCAGTAGGTGGAGACATTGCAGCATTTTACAGAATACGCCGTAAACATCCAGCAGAAGTAGTTTGCGATGTCTGCTGTCGTAAACAGCGTCAAGATGTCTGAACGACTAGCTTATGGCTTAGCCTGAAAGATAAAGGCTTAGTTTTGTTTTTGATTTACTTTTACTTTAGTTTCGTTTGGTGACTTGGACATTGTTTTAGATGGGGACCAAAAGCTTATCATGAAACTCCGCGTGCAGAATGACAGGTGAGCCGACGCTTTTCTAATCGCGAGTCTCGGCCTGGTAGAAAACATCTGTTAGCTGCTAATGCTAACGGCAGCCCAGTTAGCTGTGTTGGAAACAAGTCAGCTGTCGTGTTATGTGTCTGTCTGTCACTACCTCTGGGTTTTTTGCCTGAAAATGACCGACGTGTAGTTAAGCTAACGTTAATTAGCTTTCAAGAACATTGGGACTCATAGCCTGGGTGGGCCGTTCAGGATGAGTCGCGCTAGTTGAACACCTGCAATACTGATAGTCAATTTAGTTAGCAAACAAAACTTGAGCTAACCTGATAGACGATAGCCACCTAGTCGAAGCTGAATCACGAAATACCGTCGTCTTCATTAGTCAGCGTTTAAGTGTTCTACAAGATAATACTTTTAATACATTTAATGTTCAACAAAATTACCACACCGCTATGAGCATGAGGTTACCTTATTATCACAATACTTGAACTTAGGCAATCAAAAAATGCCATCGTTCGTGTGCCATCTATTCAGAGATTTATGCAACGTCTGCAATAAAATATAATGCTATGTAGTTTCTATAACTGAGATTAACTGACAACTGTGAAATCTGCATTAGCTAACTATATTATACAGCTGTAATATAGTTCATGCTGAACACATTGTGACTGAGGCTACAAAGGTTTGTCTTTTATGTCAAAAGGAGTGATTCCAGAAGAGCACTGAAACTGAGGGATTCTCCTACTGTAATGCAGCCTAATTCAAGTGAGCGAGGCGCTCATGCAGGAAGTGGTTTATCACTGACTCTGCAACCAGAGGTTCTCACCAGGACACCAGCCCCTGGTGCTGCTGCCCTGCATCCTGAGAGCAATGAGGTGCGGGTACCCATGACCAGCGGGCCTGGGGAGTCCAGTGGAGGCGCATCATCCAGGAGGTGCAGAGTCAACTCCCACAGCCACGCTCATTCTCAGTCACATGGACAGAATCGGGTACAGCACCACTTGACTTCTGAGCCTGAGCTTGACCCTGACCCGTCTGACCCTGATCTGGACTCTGGAGAACCCAGCACCTCCTTGTCAGAGCTTCGCTGTCTCTTCCGCTGGCTCCAGAAGAGCCTTCCTTTCCTCATTATACTGTGTGCTAAAGTGGTCATCCAACATGCTCTTGGTGAGTACGGGGTTAAGCAAACACCGTTATTTGCAACTGTGAACACAAGACACCTCACAGTCTTTCTCTTCACTTACCAGGTCTAGCAGTTGGGGTTGGCCTCTTCACAACCTTTCTATATGTTAATACAAATATTCAAACTCAAGTCTTTCTTCAGGTGAGTCAAGAACAGAAAAACACGTTTATTCTTTATGCATTTTATTGCTGTTAGTGTTCTAAACCATGCTTTTTTTGCCTGTGTGCGCCCGCAGGATCGTCACTCAAAGCTGCATTGTGTATGGCTGCTACTGTTCCTGATATCTTCCGCCCTCCTGCTTTACTACACCTTTCTCACTGAGACACTTTACCATTGGTAAGAGTGAATGCATGATCGCACATTAGCTACCCTAAACTGCAAGACTGTGTGGCTATTTCCTGCCAGCACTGACCTGTTTTTGGAATATAATTTCAGTTCAGTCTCTGTGGCCTGAATACACTGTGGTCATTTCTTTATTCTCTGGGTGACTTGACTACAGCTATTTCATGCAGCAAAACTCATTACTTAAATATGCATCATTTACTGGTACTGGAATTCTACATTTTGACGTATTGACCAGTGTCTGTTTATATTGCCCACCTGTTCTGCAGTCAAGTAAATTGTTAAAGCTGCAATGCAGTGGACAGTGCTAAGATGAACAAGCCATTTAACCAGAATGTCAACCTCCTAGCCTCATCTTCCTGAGCCCAGCCATTGAGTCGCTCGGTTTCTGGGAGGTTCTATGGGCTGTCGGCATCACCAATTTCATAATAAAGTTCCTCTCTATGGGGATCAAGTGCCTTATTCTGCTGCTGCCATCTTCACTGGTGACCTACAGAACCCAGGTGAGAGGGGTGGATTTCTTCTTTGGATTTTTCGTTAAGGTCTTGGGAGGGCTGGTTCAGTAGTTCTTATTTTGTGTGTTTATGTCTCCAGGGGCGGTGGTTGATGGTAACTGAGGAGCTGAGTCAGGTCCACCAGGCCACGGCTCCAGTTCCACTGTGGTTCCGCTACCTGGTCACATTCCAAGAGGCTGATGGAACCCCTGGGCTCACACTGGGGGTCCTACTGGCTTTGCTCTACCTCATACTGAAGGTGTGATCAAAGTAACCCGCAATAGAAAAATAAAGGTGGAAGCCATTTTTTTATTGTTTTAAATATTACTTTTTGTTCTTTTTCTCTCTTTCAGCTTTTAGGATTGTACGGACAGTGGACGTCTTTACTGAAAACTGTGAGGATATTTCTAAAGGGCGAGGTCAGTGGTAAATTACTTTTTTGTCAAATAGTAAATGTTCAGGGTCAATAACCAGCTGTGTTGAGGTGGATTCTTTTGTTTTGCATGTTGTTTTTCAGCATACAGGCACAGCAGCAACTAGGAGCCAGTGCAGTGAGGCTGGAGGCATCTGCCCCATCTGTCAGGGAGAGTACAGGGACCCCCGGGCTCTGCTCTGTCAGGTAAAACCACAGAAGTGTGTACTAGGTCTGTCATACCATACTGGATATCAGGTTTTATCATCATTCTAGTTGGTAGTATTTTTAAATGTCACCTTTATTGCAGATTACAACTTTATATTCATTGAACAGGATCAGTTCAGAGAGAACCTGTAATATCAAAATAAAAAACCTAAATCAGAACTTTCACATCAGCAATGTTCTCTTTATTCAACACCATTCTCTCATTTGCTACTGTAATAATAACCTGTTTTTCTTTTGGAATTACATTAATCTTATCTGACCCCTTGTGTTTTCCTGAATCACGAACTGAAGTTCATCTGTTGTGTAGATCTAGCCATGCATGGTAAGTGCTGACCTGCTGTTGCTTTTTGCTGTGCAGCACATATTCTGTGATGAATGCATCGCCCTGTGGTTTAACCGGGAGAAGAGCTGCCCTCTCTGCCGCACTGTGATCACAGAGAAGGTCTACAAATGGAGGGACGGCGCCACATCGCCACACCTGCAGATTTACTGATTGATAAGGCACAGACGGGGGGAGCTTTTGGGTGTGGGGAATTGGTATTAGCTTGTATTTAATGTGACTTTTTCCTATGGCTGTCAAATCCCAGTGACAGATAATGTTGTACACACAGTTTCATGACTCAGCTAAGGGCTGTGTGTGCCCCCTGCAGGCTGAGGTCAGTAAGGACACACATACAACATGCACATACAGTAGGTATGTTTCTGGCTTATTTACCAATACATTTGTCACTACCACAGACAACCAAAAGATTATTTTCATGCCCCCAAGTGTTTTTTGAATTTCCTGTTTTAAATAGTTTACTCGTGTGTTGCTTTTATTCACCTTTAATCTCAATATAAACTTTCCTCATGGGGCAGCAAATTGTTCTACTTCCACTGTTTCTTCTACTTGTAAATATGGGTACATCAGAGAAATATATTATGAAAGTATTTTGAACAGATTTGTTTCTGTATATGTCTGATCAAACATGCAACATGTGAACCCTTTCTTATCCAGTGTTTCTAAATTTGTGGAAGCAACTTTTCTGATTTGCAACAATAAATGTGTAGAGGTGCAGCAGCATACTCAAGATTACTTGCTGAATTCTGCTTTAGATGCGTCTTTGAGCTTGAAATTATTATATTTTTTTTTTTTTCACGGGAATGGCTGACAACTAGCGTGCTGCCAAGGCTTTTGGGAAGCTCAGTACACCGTAACATGACACAGCCCAGGAATGAGCAGACCTTTGCAAGCCTGCGTCCAGGCACTGAGGACAGACACGGCAGGCTAAATAATCAGTGTATGTGACAGAAACAGTTGGCCTTTTGCGTCTGATATTTTTTCACAACTGACAAAGGATGCAACTGAGCTTGTGAGATTTACATTATTTTTCTATAGAGGTGATGTGGCCTCATTTTGTAAAAAAAACCAAAGACTGGGAGAAACATCTATTTTATGTACAAAAATGATTTCACTTATTTTTATCCATAAACTATCTTAATAAAGATCTACATTTGAATCATGTTTGTGGTTTGTTTTCTGTAGAGAACTAACAATCACTTGTTTGCCAAACAGCTGAGCCTTAAAGCAACTTACATAACATTGAAGTCTTAACATTTAGACTGGTTTAGTAGAGCCTACTTAAGTTTGAGATTAAATTATCCCTAAAATGTCCCAAAAGTAACAGATTTTGCGTTGTGCTATCCATTCTGTTACATTGCCACTGCTCAGAAACAAGACCATTTATTTTTTAATTATGTACACGATACATATTAACATTTCCCATCTGAAGGAGCAGGTCGAGGGGGGAAAAAGCAAGAGAAACAATGTTATTCTGTGCCAACCAGTGATTACAGAACCCATTCCACTCAAAGATGGTGTCCTGAATTATGGTTCTCAAACATCTGTGTGGAGGATATGTCTCAAGTATACTGGAACAGAAGCAAAATGTATCATCTTTGTTTCCCCTGACAGTCAGACATGAGCCCACTCAGATCACACCATAATGAAACGGTGACGTAAAGGAATGAACATTCTTGAGCTATAACAGGAAGTGAACCATACGGATCAATCCCAGCCTTTTCTACACGCATTTACAATATACAGCATACTGTACTCCGTTAAAGGCACAATGCCATTGCCATTGGTTTTTGTCTTCCCAACAAAAACTGCCCTTGCTTTCAGCACTGTAAAAAGACAAACTGAAGCAAGTCTAAGATATCAAAATGTTATCTGAAAATCACCCTTGAATGTGATACGATGCCATACAATAAATACAGTAAGACGTTTAGTTCGCCGTCCTCAATTTTGGAATTAAAAAAAAAAGCTTGTTCTGTGGAAATAGAGATCATACTGTACATGCTTATGACAAAATAAGTCTCTGACAACAATGCCAAATCAAATCATCACATTCTGCTGCCATATCTAAATAATACTACATAATAAATACATAGTTTGCATAGTGTGAACAATGCAGTGGAATCACAATGGCACTTGAAATAAATATTGTAACAAATTAAAGAGAGTAAGCGGAGGGAAAAGTGGAGTGACTGGTCTTAAAACACAATTGTTGTACCGGAATGGTAGAAGAAGAAAATCAACGAGCTCACTGATCCATGTTAGAACCTCGACCTAAGCTAGCTTCAACTAGGTTAAACATCTGCAAAGGAACTTAGAGGAACACACAAAAAAATGCCTTTTACGAGTTAGAAAACAAAGTCAGACATGACAAAACGTCTTTGACCTTTGAACCTTGTTAATAAAAACCATCGAAAAACAGCTACGGTGGTTGTCCCAGGGTTTGTTTGTTTACCGGCAGAAATCATTTGGTTCATAGAAACAGTGCTTTTGGTCATATTGTTAAACACTAAGTATTTATATAGCACGAAACATCAGGGAGCCATTCAAACTTAAGCTCATTTTCATTCATTCTATTTTCTGTTAGCATCATGGGAATCTGCAGCCGACCGTGTGGTCAGTTTTAGAGTGAGAGGTTTTTGAATGGCTTGACTCCAGAGGCTCATATAGCAGCTTCACATCGCACAAACAGGTCATACATCTCAGTTCAAATGGGATTTAGCAGATGGTCCACTCGTACAAATCTGGGTTTATATTCCTACCACTGAGAGCCCAGGTCATGCTGTAAATGCACAAACAGCATACGCAAAAAAAGGACCCAAGTACATAAGACATGAACACTGCCTGAATAAAATGCAGTGATATCAATTTGGCTGAGCATATTTTAGGTAGACATGTTTGTTGGTCTCCAACCGTGACAATGAGGCTACATGAATAGATGAGTCAAAAATAATGCTGCAGGGGTCACTAGAGCTAAGCGCAGGAGAGTGACACACAAAAAGGCATTTAGAGTCTGTTTACATTCAAATACAAAAAAAACTGGACAGTGTTTCTGGACAGGCCTCCCACAGAAAGCATTCCAGTTGTACTTGTAAAGCAGTGCCAGCATTTGATATTGATTATGATGGAAATGATGCTTTCTGCTGAAATTACATCTTTTTATAGCTGCTTTTCCGTCGTGCTCCACCTACTCCTGACCACATGCTCCAGTAACAAAAGGCAATGTGATTGTTTTCCTCAAACAGGAAGGAGTACTGTGTTCATTGTGGATATGTTATCCAATAATTCTACCTACTGACGGTGTAACCTGAATGTTCTAATCACAAGATGATCAAGATGAAGCAAACTAAAAAATGCCTGGCATATTGAGGGAGAAATAAATGCCCCTTGTATCCATATTCTCACACTGTGATGGAGCAACTAGTCGTAAACACTAAACGTAACATTGTCCAGGCTTAAAGATGAAAGAGCACCAGTAAATCATATGATAATTCCAGTTGAGTACAGCCAAACCATCTCAGCTCATTCATCAGCTGGCATTACACAGCCAACAAGCAAGTTGACTTTCACTCTCGACTCGAAGAGCACCTCTCTCACACCACATATTTACTGTACTTCAACTGCTGATTATCTGCATCAGGCTGAGGAGGCCAGACTGAGTCAGGAGGATTTGGGAGGCCGAGAGGAGGGAAGGCGCTGCTGGAAGAGCTGGTGATCAGCATTGACAGTGTCAGTCAATTTAAAAACAAAAAGTCTCTTGGAAAGAAAACAATAAAAGGGAAAAGGAGGAGGAATTGGAAAATCCCTAATGTTCGTAGGTGCACCGAGCGTCATAGGTTCATTCGTAGATGTTCGGGCCGCTTGGAGTTCATGGGGTAGGCCTGCTTTTTGTAGGGCCCTGCATTGATGCCTGAAGGGTGCCTGATGGGAAGTGGAGCGGAGGCCTCGGAGGTGCCACTGTTGCTCGTGTCCATCTGCTCCACTGTCGACACATCCATGGGTTGCTCCACAGAGCTGCCAGGGGCCAGCAGGGATGGGCTACTGATCAGCGTGGGTCCCCGGGGCCAGCAGTCCCCTCCTACAAACTTCACTGGACTGTGGAAGAGGGAGATGTAAGAAACGACTATCATTGCACTGAGCTATTGTCTGGGATGACCAGCTTAGGGCTGACCCTGAACAAAGATTTTCCTAGACAACTAGTAGTTCAAGCCATTACATGACTAGTCAGTGCACGTTTATGATATTAATTTAATTATTTAAATACATATTACAAGCGCACAGACGAGTGAGCCGCCTGTTAACAATGATGTCAATGGCAAAAGCGGAAATGATTCTCAATGTGATGAAACAACCAGCAAGGAGACTGAACATTTTGTTAATTTATTTCGACACAGTACAACATTGTCATTCTCAGTTAACTTGGATAGCACCAAAAAAAGGCTTGCATGATAAAAGAAAGATACTTGGCCTACAGCTAGGTCTAACATATGATAAGCATTTACATTCTTCAACAATTAACACTACCTTAAAAACTGCGTTTTGTATTTTTTTCCTACTGTAACTATAGCACATGGGCTGATTTGTGGCTGCGGACTCAACGACGAGGTGCACTTCGCGTGGGGCCACATCCTTCAAAGGCTGTGTGTTCTTATAATACATCCATGATTTGAGGACTGACTTTGAATGTGTCACAGTGGCGTGACGAGGCTGTCCCATATTCCTGACTCCATGTTACAAGAGAAAAGGTCTGTGTAGCAGCCCGTCCCCCTGACACTTTCGTCCCGGCCGTAACGACAAGTTGTAGCTCCCACATGGAGTTTGAGGCCGGGGTTGTTTCTGCGACGAACCGACCAATGGAAACTTGCTCGACTAAGACTCTTCTCATCGACTAACCTTTGGTAGACTATTAGGGGGCATCTTTAGACCAGATTTTATTTATATGGTAACAGAGGCCATCATGTGTCGCACAGCTATAACTGAACTTGTGAGTAATCAGTGAGAAGAACACACCTATAAAGAATATGGATGCTAAAAGCAAATGACCTCCTCCAGAGGAAAGGTGTGAGTGCCCCTTTGTTGGATAGAGGAATGATTTCAATACATTGTTCACGTAGTTATTAGATATTCAGACATCATCAACTTCCTTTATCTGCCTGACAAGCAAGTGTTCTCCTTTTAGCTCAAATTCCTCTAAATTAAGTTCAACCCAAGATTTAAACAACTGACCCCTACATAGTATCTAGCCCATAATGAACAATTATTTATGAGTGCTGAGAGGATTCCTGTCATACCATTGGAAAGGAACTTTTATTTACCCTTCTAATAGTTTCATTAGCTCAAGCCAGCTACATTTACAAGGGCAGCATATGCACAATCAATATGAGAAGACTTGCTGTGGGAAATATCTGTAAATGACTAATGGAGTTCAATGGAACCAAAGACAAAAACAACTTCCCATTACCTCACAGGTGTTCTTGGGCTTCCTGGGAACTTCCGCGGTGAGCGGACCTTTGGCTCGAAGGAGAACTTCTCTTTGACATTTTCAAGCACAGATGGGGCTACATATGTGAAACCCTGTCGAAGGGGGGTGGTGGGACAAACACAGAGAGAGGTCTGAGTCCACCTCTTCAAAGACCATCTTTCCAAAAACAACCCACAGCTGATGATGAGCAATGAAACGCTGAGTAAACCATATCATGCAATGTGGTGGAGCAGTGAGTGAAGCTTCCAGGAAAACCAACGGGACTACACCAGATGGGATGCATTAACTTATTCTCGTAAGACCTACTTACAGAAAGAAAAAACATTATGTCCAGAGCTGGCCTTAGTTCGTATTTTTGTTTGCAGACAACACAGAATCCGCAAAGGGCAAGAGTCAATGCCAATGTGTTCTACGTAAAAACACTGTCTGACCTCTAACTGCCCAATCCAAAATGATCTTTCTGATTAACAACATTGCTGCTTCATGATATACATCACTCTTGCAGGCGTTACTAGGCAGTGGCTTCTCCGGCTTACTACTCAGATAATGCAAACAATAAGTGAGTACTGATCCAAAACAAATGAACAAGAATTCTATTTTAATCTGCAGAAAGTGGCCACGTTGTAAGAAAAACAATCTATTACTGGCCTTTGCATTATTCATGGTTATTATATCATGGACTACTCATTACATAACTTGTTATCAAGTCCTTAAAAATTCTGGAAACTCTGTACTCCGACACAGGTCCACTGTTTGCTGGGTGGTACAACAGTAGTTACTCACCAGGAAGACTTGATTGGCACTTTCGCTGAGCGTGGAGTCGTCAGGGCTGTCCACTGGAGTCTGGCTGGTGAACTTGGAGTCGAACTGGCTGACGTCATCAGCCGATTGCTGCCAAGAGAAGCGGGTCAGTTAATCATCCTGCAGGGACAGGTCACGGAGGACGCTGCTGCATAAAAAGACAAACTCACCAGGAAAGGTTTAAATGGAGGCTCTACTTTGCGAGCAAGAAGGTCATCCCAATTTATATGCCGGAAGAATGGGTGGGCCTGGGAAATACAATGACAGCAGCAGGGGTTTTAATATTCCGTGACTACCATCAGGTTTGCCAAGAAGCATGCTAATCATCAGTTATTTTATTACATCCCAGATCAATATGTTAACACACTGCATGCACACACCTGGACCTCAGCGGCATCTCCTGGTCCAGCCCCGAGTCGCAGTGAGGCATTTCGTTTCAGCAGCTGAAAAAGAAAGTTTTGGAGAGTCATTTTTCTGCCACGCAGAAAAGGTTTTAACAACAGTGAGGCATGCGGCAGCAGAGGGAAGGCTTTTATCAGAGCTCACCTTTTTCAGGAGGTCTCTGGCTTCTTGTGTGAGGTAAGGTGGAAGGCTGAGTTTGCATTTCAATATTTTGTCAATTGTCTTCTTTCTGTTTTCACCAGTGAATGGAGGCTATGAAAAAGTAGTCAGACAGAAACAATAATTAGCATAGTAGCAAAAACAGTTACACATTCTTTAGCAAGGTGTAAGGATCAAATGGTGTGCACTCACTGCTCCTGTCAGCATGTCATACATGAGGGCTCCCAAACTCCACCAGTCCACTGCTCGGTTGTGTCCACTCCTCATTAGGATCTCTGGAGCCCTGAGGAAAGAGAAGGGAACCACCAAGTTAATACAGCAGATACACTACACAGTGTAAGAAGCAGGTAATGTGACTGAATGTGCAGATGTTTACAAAATTTGCACGATGACTGTGTGACATACATGTATTCAATAGTGCCACAGAAGGTGTGGGTAACCGTTCCATCATGGACGGACTCTTTGCATAGACCAAAGTCTGTCAGCTTCACATGTCCTAGAAGGAAACAGGGCCAAAGCACGTACATGAGAGAAACTACACTCCCCCCAAAAAAAAAACAATAGATCAAGTATCAGATTACCTAAAGAAAGAATTCAATATGAGAAAAGGTCACATGTGGAAAGGACATGTATCTAGGTGCAGGTTTGTCAAATCTGCCAATTGTGAAGGACACCTCAGCTTCCTGTACCGTTGTTGTTGAGCATGATGTTCTCAGGCTTCAGGTCTCTATAGATGATGCCTTTCTGGTGCAGGTGACCCAGCGCCATCGAGATCTCAGCCAGGTAGAAACTGTCAACAGACAAAAAGCAAGACGCAGGTCCCACATTCAACTACATTTGATTTACATTAAGTCAACCTGAGGCTTTCCTCCATTACGTATCACTGATTATGGACATTTATACATTTTCTACAAACTAAATGTTTTACACACCACACTGCTTCTCACTGATCTGCAGTTATCTTCAATGTCATTTAGGTTATTCTAGGAATATTACACACCCTTATTTGTCCAGCAGCTTGGTTCATGTAATAACCATTTTCATCTACAGGCTGTGTTTATAAAACAGAACAGCAGGTACGGCAAGTGACTGTCCCTGTTCAAAGTGACCTTGCCTCAAAAACAGTGTCACATATCTGCCTATTTATTACATGGATGAATGCTTCCCTATTGAAGAATTGTCTAATTTCCTTACTGAATATCTGTGTCAATATGTGAAGGCTACGTTGTTGCTGTCGGTCTCTGTAGAACCATTTGTTTAATTGCTAACATTAGTCTGCCAGAGACAACATATCACACTGACATTCAGACATCAGCTGGCATTCCCGACCCTGCTGTGCCATCACGAGTCAGCCTAAAAAGAGACATCTAAGAGACAACATGCAACATTGGGTGTTTGTCAAGATGCACATACTGTAGCCATTTGGAAAGGTTCATATGGTAAATAATGTGGGTGGCCTTTAAAATATGTTTACAAACATAGGAGGTAGGCGTGGGAAAGGGGACGAAAAGATATAAAGAAATATTGACATGTTCAAGTACAACATCCTGAAACTGAATAGTTTCCAGAAACTCCATCTTTTCTTTATATTAATTTCCCATTGACCACCAGAACATCTAAAGCTAAAGGCTAATCCCTGGACAGATGGTTAAAGATTTACCAGCGACAGACAAACTAACTCACCATGCTGTGTCTTCCATGAAGATGCCCTCTCTTTCCAGTTGCATAAACAGCTCCCCACCTGCAGTCACCACATACAAAAGCAGTCAGATGTGTTCACAGTGGAAATGTGGAAAGTCACCTTATTGGAAGAAAAACCTCCATCCAATTTCCAGTGCACACACAATGTCCCATGCTCATTGAACGTGGATAGATGTTTAAAGAACATTTTCAACATTTAAGTACACATTACAATTAAGTATTAAGAGTGTAGGGGACTGTACTGTTGTTGATGTTTGATTGGTCATCACTATGCTCACCACTCAGATACTCCAGGATAAGGTACAGCTTCCCCCCTGTCTGAAAGGCATAGATGAGATCCACGATGAAAGGATGCTTCACCTCCTCCAGAATGTTCCTCTCAGCTTTGGTGTGCGCTGTGTCCTTTGCATTACGCACAATCATGGCCTGGCAAGGGGCAGAAAAGCACAGAGAGTGTCAGCGTGTGCCACGATTCAAGCAATAACGTTAACCCCGTTAGCTCATGTCAAAGCTTCAACATCAACTGCAGAGGCAGAGCACAAATCAGGGCACCAGGATGGTAGCTACAGTCAAGTCTCATTAAGCCAATAAACACAGTCATTAACCAAAACCTCAAGCTTCAGGGAATACGAGCTGGCTTTTCAAGCACCAGCTCCGTGTCAGCTGCAGAGAGGAGGCCAAGCAGAACAGAAGCAGCAGATCTGAGGTTTCATGGGAAAAAGTCTGGTGCCATTATTTTGGGTGGTCTGCCCTTTGCTTCTGGCTTCATAGCTGAATGCACCAGTATGTCACCAGAAAAGGCACACGGTGACATACAGCATATGTGAAACACTATACACTGTTAAGCTGCACTGGGCTTGGCAGTCGACTGAGTATTTAAGGTGCTAAATCCCCATAGATGTAGGTTACTTGCGTTTGCTTACATATGGATTAATGCAGATTATGCAGTTATTGCTCTTGCACTACACAACACTATTCTGTACGTACACTTGGGGAAGTAAGGCTCACCTTGTATGCAGCAGGAGCAGGACCACACCTCAACTGAGCCACTTCTGGCATTCCTATAAATACCCACCCAACCCTCTCCTCCTCTTTCGCTCGCATACTGCACCGCACCACTCCACCCCTTTGTCTCTTCTTCCTTTCCATAGGGCCCTGGGGGGGGGGCCGTCGGACCTGGGTGCTAGAGCGGATTCCCTACAGAAACTTCCCCGAAACGCAAACCGCAAATGAGTTTCAATCCCGCAGAGTAGCGATATTCATTAATAAATCCTTTTAAACGCATCTCGTTGATGGTGTGGTCCTTGCTAGTGAACGGGTGACTGAAGGACAGGATGAGCATAACTGAGTGACTCGCTAGACCAATGAGATCATTCTCATTGCATAATATTAAAAAGACGTACATTCACTGACCTTCTTTAAAACTTTCATAGCAAATATCTTTCCAGAGGTGGCACCTGATACCTTCCGAACTTGAAACACCTGTAAAAAATTAACATTGTATTAAGAAAAATCCAGACATTTACACAGGGTTTCTGCAGGTTTCGCCAAGTTAAATTTAAGAATTTTTATAAACCACATAGAATGCAATTTAATACCTGTGTCACATTCATGCTGGTCAAAGTAGTAGTGATGAGAGTTGGTCTAGACTTGCTCTATATTAACAAGTGCTATGAGATAACTCTGTTATGATATTGTGCTATATAAATAAAATTGAATTGAATTGATGACATGGCCTAGAATTTTTTTCCAGCACTTCTCAGCAGCACTGTTTTAAGTTAATTTAGGTTTTTGCTTAAAATCGACACTTGGCCATTATGAGACAATGAGCTCACAATGAGTTAGCTACTCTAGCTAGCAGCAGTGACAGTGCTTGCTAGGTTTGATAGTGCTGACTGAAATTAAAAGAGATTGAACAGCCTCCTACATGCACAATTCACTGTTGCAACATTCCCCGTTTTAGTTTATAGGTGACTTAACTTCTTCAGTCAGCGCACAACTGGATACCAAAACATTTTATAACATTTGGACATCACTGCCTACAGCAGGCAAGAGGAAATATTAAGTGACTTAAATAAATATAGTTTAAGACTTTTTAATACCTGAATTCAATGCTATTGAAAACCTTTCAAGACCTGCAGATACCCTGGCTGTGTAGACCAAATATTTCCTTCTATCAAATCAAATCAAATCAAATTTTATTTATATAGCGCTATATCATAACAAAGTTATCTCATAGCACTTGTAAATATAGAGCAAGTCCAAGCAAACTCTATATCTACAGACCCAACAA
>JAVQJF010063272.1:0-25233 GCA_036023855.1 Gadopsis marmoratus | reverse complement strand
TAGAGACAGAAAAAAAGAAAATATAGGGGGGCGGGGGGAGTAGGGTAAGAGCAGGATGAAAGAGAACACACAGCAATCAAAGTACAACTCCACATACAGAAAATGTAAAGCAATGGCAGCTAGAATGTTAATTGCAACAGCAGCTATACTAATAACGACAATAGCAGCAGCAGGCGTCCACATCCACTCGACGTAGATGTGTGTCCAATGGTAATATGTCTTCTTCCACGTATGAACGATATTTAACTTACATGCCTACACATACACAAAGTCAATATTCTGCTACACTAGTTTAAGATGTTGCTGTAGCACATGACACACACACACAGAGGGAAAATAGGTAACGCAGATTTAAGTGTAATCAATGTTGTTTCAGCATAACGAAATTACTGACACATAGATGCCAGTTTATTAGGTACATGTGGCTAAAACTAATGCAGCGGAAGACAACAGTCCTGCAGTAAAAAACAATTAGTTATAATGTTCGTGTTGAAACTCTTTTAGAGAGGTGTTATTCAGCTGTGTGGTCATGTTGGAGGCTGTAGTTTGTGGTGCCGTTGAGTTGTACTGAGTCACACTGAGAGGTGTTACTAATTGGGCTGCAACTAACAATTATTTTCATTAGCCTATTGATTAATCTGCCAGGTCAGCTCTCTATTAATCCTTTAGGCTATAAAACATCAGAAAATAATGAAAAATTAACCTACGGTCCAGGGTGCAGCCCTCGTACGTCTCGTTGTGTCGGACCAGTTGTCCAAAACTCAAAGATATTCAGTTTAGTAACATTTAATGAAAGGAAACGCAGCAAAACATTTGAGAAGCTGGAACCATGAAATGTTGGGAATGTTTTGCTTTCAAGAGACACTGGTCATTCAAAGGGGATGTTGTTGCAGGGGAGCTGTGGACTGTGTCACTGACTCTAGATCGGTGCACCCACAAATCTGACACCTGGAGTGTGTGTGTGTGTGTGTGTGTGTGTGTGTGTGTGTGTGTGTGTGTGTTCAAATGACGTCACACAGCAGCAGACAGAACATCTGGCCACCGTTCGGAGGTTGTTCCCACAGTAAGAAAAACAAAGTGTGAACCAAAGCCTCCTTTAAAGACAAATGGAAGTCGTGTCCTGACAGCACGCTGTGATTTGAACACTTCCTGATCTCGGCTCAGTTCTCGGAGCAGAAGCAGCAGCTTGTGCTGACGTGCTCTATAGGCTGAAACCCCCCCCACCCCCACGGCCCTGTGAGCCAGGCCAGCAGCCGAATATCAGCAACAACCACTCTGCATATGCGTCCACCTTTATTCCCCCCCAACACGGTAACGTGGTTCACCGGCAGCCCGCTGCGGACGCGCCCCGCTCCGGTCTGTCCGAACGCCGGCACAGCGGGAGGTCCGTGCACGCCGACCGGCACAGCCCCGCTACAATGCTGCCCTTGTCCGGACTCATCGCCACCAAACCAATGCCTGCCCACTGATACTAGCAGGCCCTTTATCACACTCCTCACATCAGCGTCGGCGTGGCCGCCGAACCGAGCGCCGGAAAAGAAGAAGCGGAGGCACCGCAGCCTCTGCTTCACACCGCTCCATCTTCGCTTTGTCCTGGGAGAAAACATCCACACGGACGCCGAGTCCGAAAAAAAAAAAAAGGAAAGCAGTCGAGGAACAGAAATCCTACCTTTCGACTCAACGCTGTCCCCGAGTAGAAGTAGTAGGCTATCCCCAGCACCCACAGCACGGCAAAACACAACAGTATCCTCGATTTCCTCCGCATGGCTGCCTCGCTTTCTCGTCCGACCTGCCCGTGTTTCTTGGCTCTAGCGGCTCGTCCCAGTCGGCTCTGTCCGTGCGGGGCGCTTCGCCGTGCGGCTTCGGCAGGCTTCGTCAATCGGCCAGGGGGAGTGGAGGGAGCAGGAAGCAACCAGCCGACATCACCGGGGTGAGAGGGCAAAGGCTAGCCGACTCTGGTCCAATCAAACACCGGCTCGGGCAGCGCTGGAAGGAGGGCCGGGGCTGGCAGCGAGCCGTGCCGTGCCGTGCCGTGAGCTTCTGCGCTAAAGCCGATGCGACGGGGGTGGGAACAGTCCCTGTAGGAAGTGATTGTTGCAAAATGTCAGTTGTGTGGCTCTGAGAGAGATTGTCTGAGTGTGATCATCATGGTTTGCTCATGAGTTGACGCTAGGGGCGCCAGAGACACTTTAAACCGGGGTTAATTGTGAGCAAACAAAAGCTTTCTGTTTTTTTCCCCTCTGGTTCTGAACCGGTTTAACAAAGGTGGAGACACAACCCGAACCCGGCCACTTTTATCAACTTTTCTCCTTTCTTTTCGGTCTTTCTTCCCTTCTCTTTCCCTTCCTTCCTCCCTTGGTTCCATCCTTCCTCTCTTCCTCCCTTGATTCCTTCCTCTCTTCCCTCTCAATGTCTGTCCAAAAGAAGCTTATTACGGTAAAAATATTATATTAATATACACATGGAAAATACTAAGAATTACAGCTTGATAAATCGACTGACAGAAAAATCTGCAACTGTTTTGATAATCAAATAATTGCTGGAATCATTGTCCAAGCTGAAATGCACAACATTTCCTCGTTCCAAGCTGTTCTGGAGCTTTCGATTGTATCACACCATCTTCCACAACACAGGAAGCCAACCGATTGTAGATGTTCAGCTCTCCGTGTCTTTGAGCACTTTGAGGACTTCATGTTGGCTTAAACATTGACACTGAAAGTTCATTATTGACCTTGGAAACAGTTATTGACAAAACAACCTCCCGTCAAGGTTCATTTAGTACCTTTAGATTTACAGACAAAACAATCAACTTGATGACATCACCGTGGACATCAGGAAATTGTGACAGACATTCACTATTTAAATGAATAATCAAGAAAATAATTAGCAGAATCATCAATAATGATATTAATATTTAGTTCAAGTCCTGCATACCCCATACACACATTATGAGGATGAGCGCACATAAAAGTAGAAGTTAAAAGTAAATGAAGCTAGGTTTTGCTCCTGAAAATGTGGTTTCACATCTCAAGTATTAAAAAGCCATTACTAAATAAACAACTATCAAAATGAACATTTTCATTTTTAGGTATCATTTATTAAGAGTTAAACACTCAAAACCTGCTTCAGGTAAAATGCTTGATGATGTCAATGATTTAATTGACAGTTGCATGGCAACATGAGCAAACAACCACACATCACATTCAACATTCAACTGCTGCTGAATCATAATTGATGCTGAAAATGTTTGACATGACCAGATTCAATCCAGTGAGAAAAGTACTGACCTATCAAAAGACAGACAAATGTCTCATATCAAATAAGCAAAACTGGTCTTTGGCAGTGTGTCTATCTATGTAGGATCCCACTGCTCATAGTTAAGAAGCTGATTGAAAAAGGTTTTGGGGCCTTTAAAGCAGCAGAAAAGGGTTTCGATAAAACCCAGTAACTTTCAGATACAAAGAAAAGGAAGCATTAAGTGCCACCTAATCTTCAAGTCAATTGATCATTTTTGAAAATCTTTAAATGTTCAGTCAGTGAGAAATGTTTTGGAGCAAGTCAATCTGACATTGTTGGACCACTGAAAGCACGGATCTTTTAGCTCTCTGTGAGACAGATCTCAGCTGGAACACCTTTGGCTACACTGAAAGGTCTAGTTGGTGTCCATGCGTGGTTCAATGGGCCTCTGACATTTTTCATTTTAATGGTGACAAAATGTGATTTTGACTGGAAAGCAAAATGCCTCGTAGTCCAAGTAAAAAATGCTATCAATACACACTTTGTGCTGTGCCTCCAAAGAGTTGTCCCAGTAGTATTACACACCCACATTTATTCATTGCTGCTCCCGCTACGGTGGTCTGAAGAGAGACTCAGTGTGTTTATGTTACCTACAGTGGTGTTAGAGCATGGATGGATGGAAGTCAAACTGAAGTTGGAGAGAGTGAGAGAGAGGTGGAGGAGGAAGAACGACAGAAACAGATGTTAGCGGCACAGAGGTAAAAGAGGTATTTATCTTTTGCCGTTTGCCTCTGATGTCCTGAATAACATAGTTATGAGGGTCTTAAATTACCCCTGAAAAGGGTCTGTTTGGCTTTCTAGACCTCTTCCAGAAAGAGGGCAGAGGCTACAAGTCCATTTCTTGGCTCTCTTAACTCATGTAGCACCTTTAAAGAGTTAGGCTAAATAAGATTAACATGCTTGTATTTCATTATCATCTTTCATCGAATAATAAGACAATATAAGAACATAATAACAAGCAAACTGTAGTCAGCTTTGGCTTCTAGGTTATAACAGCAATCTTACAATCGTACATTTTATTTATTTATACTCCTTTATTAGTCCCTCAGTGGGGAAATTGCAGATTGTTACAACTGTAACATGTGCGCCTCCAAGGGGCAGCGTAGGGTTCAGTGTCTTGCCCAGGGACACTCGGCGTGGCCAGGAAGAGCTGGAATCGAACTGCCAACCCTAGGGTTGAAGGTCAAGCTCTACCTCCTAAGCCACAGCCGCCCAACTAAATGGTCATTGACACATCAGCCAAACAATGGGGAGGGAACATTTCAACATATGTCTTAGATGTGCAAAAGAGGCCTTTTTCACTGATCAAATTGCAGCAGAATGACAACAAATACACAAATCAGTGTGGGAGTTTAGTTTTGTATGGAAAAGCACAAAACACAAATCAGGAAAAAAATGAAGACCAAGAATAAATTGAGGCTTATATTACAATGAAGACTGAGTGGTGATGGAGGATGGAGGTAATGACTTCTGACTGTCAAATATCCTGCCCATTGAAGTGTCTTTGATTTAGATTCTCCTTCATCCATCACGGGTGGGTCTGTCATAACAATATAAATCTGACGCATGCACGTTTGTTATTCTTTAAAAGAAAGAAAAACTGTAAATAGACTCATTTCAGCAAAGAGAAAACTGCTGTGGCAGCGACGATTGCCTGGTCTGAGAACGGCAGGCGGCCTCAGATTTAAATAGTGAAATAAAAGCCCAGCCACTTAACGTACAGATGTTTCAGCATTAGCTGAGCAGGGACTGACAAACTTGCCTCACTGGAAGAACAGAATTTATTGATTAGGTCTGGAACATGGACACACGAGTCTGAAATAATTATTCAGTGTGACGTCCAGCTATTGCTCAGATTCAGAGACCATGAATTGTAGTTGTAATACATGTGTAACTATATGATCTGAGGCTGCGTGCTGGCTGCAATGGTCCAGTGTAGTTACTATGCCACATCCCAGCAGTTTTATGACTAGTCTTTGTTAGAACGGCTGTAGAGGATCTGGGAAGATGTGTTCAAGCCATTTCCTGTCTGAACTGTTGACTAAATGCCTCATTTGTGAAGCTTTTACTGAGGCAAAAGGCTCTTTGGGGATCCAGGGTTTTTCTTGATGGTCTTGTTTTGTAAAATTAAAATTATTCCATTTCCAAGCATTTACATAATATTTGAGGTAAATCATCACATTTTCAGCCAGTTTGATCAAACAAAGTAAATATTGTACGTGCAGTGTCTGTTTTATTCATTTCCATATTTTTTTACACTGTATTTATCTCACAGCTACATCTTAGCTACATTAGGTTGAAGCTAAAGGTCCCCAAACCTTTAAATATGTAAATTAATGTTACATGTGGAAATATATCAAAGTTGCAAATCATTTACTTTGTCAAGTACAATAGTAATGTACAGCTCGATTTGATCCTGCTTTTTTTTGGAGTTTTTGCATTAATCTTTACAAACAAATGTCAGTTTAAACACTCAATTCACAGCTTTAACTGTCACTTTGTGCCTTTGTAACTGCTCAGTCAATCCATTGAAATAAAAATAAAACAGCTATTGGGGTGACACTGTTTGTACAAAGGGTGTTGCACAATGACACATATACAGGTTTTTAATACACCTTCATTTGTACGTAGGAGAGTTTTCCCACTTGTTAGGCAAATATTATCTCAACTAATCCAAAGTTACAGCAGACATTTACTGCCCTGCTGCAGTAACTAAACACACACTAAAATCCACAGAAAGGTTATTACAGCTTTTCTTGAAATCAATGTGCTCAAATGAAACAGTGTTCTGTTTTTTTGTCAGCCTCTATACTAGAAATACTCCAGCAAAACAACAATACTCTGTGGGTGTCACAGTGGGCCTGGAAAGTCTATATGTATCCAGCTTTGTTGCATGTCATCCTCTCTAATCTCCCCTCACAGTTTGTCTGATCCTCTACTGTACTCAGTACAATAAATTCACACAAATTATATATAGAAAAAACAATACTGTGCACAAAAAGACACAATTAAACAGGCTTGAGACGGTGTTGTATTTAAATGCATCTGTATTAAATCCTTACATTCTTGAAGAAAACAAAACAATTCACACATAACCACATTTTCTTCAGCAGTTCAATGAAACGATAGTCATCTCAGTGAAACCAGTTTCTTTCAAATATAATATAAACATTTTACACATAATTTGCCCTGGTTGCAGTGAGAGGTAATTCTGATAAGGAAACACTTTGTCAGTGAGCATTTCCTGTATTGACTCCATCACAGTGTGAAGGTCCTCCCACAGTCTCTGTGCCTCCAGAGAAAACAGATACTGTTCCTGCAGTCAGCCACGCTGTAGGTTTATGATGAAGGTAACCAAAGTGATCCAACTGCAGATAGCTTTGTGTTTGCAGACAGCAAATATTCAGCAATTACTGTATATCAGGTGGTGCAGTTGTGTTCTTAATGCCTGTGGGTCTGTTCAGAACTCACCTCAGGCCATTTTGGAGCAATTTTTTCCTGCCTGCTTTTAACTATTTTCAGCTTAAATCTATTGAAATATCCAAAAAGACATGGTGGCACACAGCTGTGTTGTTGGCCGTTTCCCTCAGAGTGTCTGTATATTGATTATTGTGTTGTGTTTAGGTTCAGAATTCAAAGCAATACTGCAATGTCCAATAAAACACTTTGTCTGAGGAGAAAAAACAAATCTAGTGCGAGTTTGCTCAGTGACAACTGTGTTTACACTCTGTGTACATTGTATCGTGTCCACAAGTGGCTATGTCTGGTTTAGCATACAAAAGCAGAAATTACATATAGCGTCTTTCCATGGCAAGAAAATGTATTCTAATCTAATTAAATTAAAACCAAAAAGGTAGACCGTGCTTGTTGTTTCAGTTCAAACGGTGTACTTGTCCTCTCCTTGCCTCTGTGCTTTGTGGTAGTGGGTGTAGCTGCCGTACAGCTCATTGAACACCTCTCTAACTCCCGTCTGGAGTCCGGCCGTCAGAAACTTGATATCCTGCTCCATACACAGGTCCAGTATCTGATAGATCCCCTCTGTTAGATGCTGCTTAACGTCTGGTCGCAATGTGACCTGGAGAGGCAAATAAGAGGGCAGTTATGAGAAAAGAGAAGACAGTAGAGGAGACAATGGGAGAACAGACAGGAATTTAAAATACAGCAAGAGCAAGGCAGACAAATCTGAGGTCACACAATGTTCACAGCTCAATAAGATCACATCAGAAGCTCAGTGTGCAAGCTGCTAGACACGCAACTGCTAGGAATTGAAGAGGTACAACACGAATGCTAAGGCCAGGACAGCACATCAGGGGGGAGAGATCATCACCCCGAGATTATACCCCAACAACATAACAACAAGCCTGTACAATGCAGAGAGGCCTAACACCTGAGGATGAAGCTCATGTTGATGAAAATCAAGCTGGACACCCGGAACCTCCGTAGCCGATTACCAGACAACAAATACTTAAGTTTTATACTGTACTGTACTATTATCTAGTACTTTACTTATACCAAGTAAAGTACTTATACTAAGTAAAGTACTAGAACAGTGCCTCTTTCAGTCCAGCCTTTTTGCAGGTTTGTCCTTCCACGAATCAATGTTCATTTTGGCTCAATCTCCTCCTCTGGCAACTTTATTATGCCTGTGGGGTATGTGACATATATATATCCTGCTGTACTGTAGATGTGGTACTCTTCTGTGACAGTATAATTTCTAAACCATGTTGAGGTTAAGAACCGAAACTCAAAACAGAAAGTGATCCAGATCCACACAATCTAATCCAGACTATGTGCCCTCATACTTTATGTCTATCTGTGTGACAGAAGCACAGCAGCAGCAGCATACAGCCAACACTACACCAAAGTTTGCGCTCTTTCTTCTACAACACACTAACGTGCACGTGCTCACAAACAGAATAGACAAACAACACTCTTTGTGCTCAGTGAACCATGCACTACAAGCCAGGAGGAAAGTCAGGGGCGGTTGGTTACATGATAACTCCACAGGTACACAGGTGTGACAGAAGATGACCTGATGACTTGTACAGTTGGCTGGACTGCAGGCTTCAGACTTTTGACATACATCATCACAAAGAGTGTGACTGCGCCTGTAAAATGATTAGTTAAAGCCTCGCTCACCTAATTACAGGCTTCACATTATAAAGAGAACAGCCCATTGTGGGTTTTCTGCAAACAAAGCTAACCTATCAAATGTCATATGGCGCAGTAGTTTGCCAAATTAGTGGTTTGCAGAAAGCCCAAATTCCTGCAGTTGTTATCACACCTGGATCTGGATTATGTGATATCTGAAGAGAGCAGGACACCGGTTTCCTGTCTGCCAGTCCTGGAGGGGGAATGCTTGCTCTGTTGCTCTGCCAGAGGTCTCTCCCTTTTAGTCCTTATAAAAATGTTTTTTCTTATCCAAATTGTGGGTCTAAAGATAAAATGTGTCAAATGCTGTATAAACTGTAAAGCTCTCAGAGAAAAACTTAATTTTGGACTACGTTGTGGGTAATGTATGCACCAGGGTTTGACGATTAAGAAAAATGCATGAAATAAATAGGACAATATCTCTGGTTCTGATGAATTGATTCAGATCCTTAATTCTTTAAACTATCCATCATGAGTCCCAAATTCACAAACTCCACAAGAATAAAAGCTGTACGTTCTAACTGCAGCTCCACTCTGGCTGCTGCAAAAAGCAGAAAGCTCAGTTCAGGCTCAGAGTCATTAGAAACAGTTCTGACACAGAGACGGTTGAAGAAGAGAGGTCCATCTCTTTGAAAAGCCCAATTAAAAAGTACAATACAAATCCAATATTAGATGACTCACACAGAGCTCAAAGAATCCCAAACACCTCTTTCTCACTATTTCTGCCTGTCAGTCTGTCTGGACAGATATTTTCATGTCTTCCTCTCGATGTGTGACTCTGCTGGAAACTGCTGAGTCAGGCTGGCGTCATATTAAATACAGTCTGGAAGCAGAGGAGCCGCGTTCACAAACCAGACGTGACTCACTGTTCGGAGAGAACATCCAACCCAAAGCTTCAATCCAGCACATGGAGTTTGAGTAATCCAGGACCTGTTCACTCAGATTTGTGAACAGTCACAATGTGGCCAATGGAAATACTTTCCCATCTCTGCTGCTGAGCGTCAGCATCTCCGTCACTCTGCTTGGCTGAATCTCCGCTGGCTCAATGCGCACCACCAGACAAACTAGGCTGGATCAAAAGGATCAACTGAGATCCTGCTGCCTTATTCATACGTCTGTGTGTGTGTGTGTGTGTGTGTGTGTGTGTGTGTGTGTGTACCTTCTGCAGCTCTGTGACGTACTGAGCCACCATGAAGGCTGACAGTGTGGTGAAGCTCTCTGTTGCTCCAGCGATGTGAGAGTACATCCTCTCTGTCAGCCTGGAGCACTGGAGATACACATCGCTGTCTGGCCCGTCAAAAACAGACAATGATGTTAAGATGTGGCAAATCAAGTTTGTCTATTTAGACATCATCCACAGGTATACAGAGGGCATTAAAGCCACCAGGACTTGGTGGTTTGGGTGCAGTTTCCCGTGGACTTGTTGTACATTTAACCATTTGTTTTTTAAACCAAGGTAATGCATTCACTTGGAAGTCATGAAGAAATTATGTTATTAGAGGAGCAGAGAAGAGGATAAAGATTACAAAAACTTCTACAGCTTGCTAATAGAGCAGACCCATTTTCTAGTAAATATTGATAATTGTGTTGATTAAGTCAAGATTTCTGCAACAGATGTCTGCAGTTTACAATGAATTAAGACTGAACGTGAGTCAAGATTGTGAACGCTCCCGGTCTTAACGTTGTGCTCTTTCTGGAAGGCTACTGCTGCTGAGTAAATATCAGAAAGAACCAACAGTGTGTGTCTGGGCATGACACAGAGTGCATACCAGTTCCAGTAGCTTCCAGTAACAGGAAAGAGTAGAAAGACTGGATCAAACAGTATATGTAAGTAAGTTATAGACAATTCCCTCAACATGTTTGGAATATCAGATTAATTGAATTCTCAAATACCTGCTTTTCCAACTAGGTTAAATCAAAAAAATCATTTGCACAGACAGAATTAGAATATGTTCTTCTCCACATGCATTTAAGGTAATATAACCAGTCTTCTTATCATAGTCTGCATGTGTGTTACCTGCGTCACCGTCTCCTCTCTGCCGACCCTCCTGCATGATGGACGCCACTAGGCGGTAGAAGACATTTAAGAATGACGGAGCTGCGCTCAACATTACCTGGAAACACGGGAAGTATACGGTCACAAAATAGATATACTGTCAAACATTTGTCAGATTAGGATCTCCAATGAACTGGGGGGACAGTACATTTATCCTTGAGGATATCCGACTAACTTCGCAGTCTATTCACAGCTCTAATCATGTACACTTTCAAATACCTGCCAGACCTACTGATGGAGAAAGAGTGGTTTACACCCTTAGAACGTCACTTTAAATTCTAGTGGATACTTGACTGTTTAACACCAAATATGTAGGTTAAATTACAGGGAAATATGTAGAAAACAGCTTACAAGACATGCAGAATATTTCCACTTAATGTAATGACACAGCCAATAATCATCGTGTCTTGGGTTTGAATATTTCACTTTGCAACAAAGAGAAAATTCATGTGTTTCAGTGGTTTTTTTCCCCTCTCAAGTTTAAAGAAACTTGTGTTAAAAAGGGGAAATTAAAAGTTTTAGAAATGTTAGGAGTTGAACAGAGAAACCTTTTTAAAATGTGGACAAAACAGTCCTGCAATATTCATCCACCACATCATTTTCACAGCTTGAGTCATTTACAAAGCAGTCATAAACTTACAGTCCAAAAAATGACTGAGGTAAAAGTTGGATTCCCACAAGAGCTACATTTGCATTTCTGTCCATAGCTCTGTCTCTCTCTCTGTTCAAGGCCTACAGCGGACTGAAGGAGGCATGAAGAGAGAGAATATAAAGGAGGGGGAGATGATGTCACCAGCTCTGGTTGGAGCTCAGTAATGGTTTCCATTGACTTAAACCTGCTCCATGCCAACCTACACTGCATGCCAGCTTCCTTACCCCTCCTCTCCACCTCCTCCCTCTCTGTCCTATCACACCTCCTTTCTCTGGCTCACTCCCCTCTTTTCTTTTTTGTCCTGAAACGTCCCTCGTGCATCGCATTCAAATCACATCTTGATCTCTTGTTCTCCATCTACTGCTTCTTCCCTCATCTCTTTATCACTTCTTATTTCACTCCCTTCCTCTATAAATGTACTCTCCTTTCCTTCCTTGCCGCCACTCTCCTCTCAGTTTTTACCTCCTGCTCTCTACAGCTTGTCTTTTGTCTTCACAAACATCTGATATCAGTTAGCTGGTTCTTGCCTTGTTTTTTTCCCATGCAGCTGTTTTGCTTCAGTCACACTGTCATTATTTCTGACTTCTTAAAAAACTCAACATTTCAGAAAGTGAGAAATTATCACATTAACACCATTTTAACATGAATGCAGCTGGTAAACCAAACAAAAGGCCGAGTGTGGGCTGGAATGTGGATTCCCATTTAAAGGTTTTACATCTCTAGTAAAGTGCCGTTCTATAGGGAAAAATGTTCTTTATTAACACTTTGGGTGTAACGCAAGCATGTGCAGTAAAAGCTGAAGATTTGGACGTTTTTTTGCCGCTGCAGCATGATTCTAGTGAGCTGCAATTTCCTTTTGTTTTATAGTGACATTCCTCTGGGGCATCCTGTGGGCTCAGCAGTTTAAGACACATACTGCATTTTCTTTAAATCATGGATTGAAACCAGCAGGGCATAGGTTTGGTTATACGAATGTATTTTCTTTATGTAGTCATGTAAATGTATACCATTGAATTACATTTGGTAACACACTTTCATAACGTTAGTATACCAAAAAAGCATTATAATGCACTAACCCAATAATCACATATAATTTACTTTAAAGATCTAATACTTTTTGACCAATATTATATTTAAAAATTGACAAAAGATTCTAACTACCATTTCTAGTGTCAACAACGGAGCTTTAAACTCAATGAACAACTTCTGTAGTATATTTACTACAAAGATGCACTGTCTTTCACCGCATTATCTTTGATTGATGATCAGTTCTTGTGCCTTTTAGGAGAATTATCTGTAAATAAAAACAGCTAAAATCTAATTTTTTTAACCTGAAAATGCAGAGGAGTTGCAAGAAGGTGGGGTATAAGGCAAAACTTTGCAGGCACTGCTTGCAAAGCGTACATGCTGTGAGTGCACACTAATAACTGAAGGCACTTTAACATTTTGATCAACTCAGAGCTTCTCCCATCTGGATTAAGCCAATTGGACAGTGAGAGGACATTGGTTAGTGGTCTTATCTTTCCACGTCTCTCTGTACTTTATACAGTCTGATAAAGGTGAAATACAATAAGATTATCTAAGAAAAAAAAAATCTAAAAAGTAAAAGCACTTGAGTACTATTAGTGATCCTTGCGGTGTGAAAACGTGATCTTATATTGATCTTGTGATATTGGCCATGGGTTCAAACCATAGACTGTATATAAAAAAAGAATGCCATGACTGGCTGCAGTATAGGTCATAAACACCACCGCCCTCCATGCTAGCAGATGAGACATAGGTCAAACTGAAAACTCACATCAAATAAAATGTTCTCAAAGATGATTTCACACTGATGTTTGTTCAAGTGTTAATTTTTGTTATAAGTTTGGTTTCAATTAGTTATTTGTTGCTATACAAAAGGGGGGGGGGGTCACGTCATGAATCGACAACTGTGAGCGTACTTGTGATTGGTTCAGGCGGGTGTACGTGTGGGACCTCCACTGCAATTCACTACTTCACAGACTCTGGCTCTGAATGGCATCACCGGCGCCGTATCCAGGATATTTTGACTTAATTTTGTACAATGGGAGGAAGCGGCAACCCATAGTCCATCTTTATATGAAGTCTAAGGTTCAAACCAGATTTGATGTGTGGAGTTTCAATGTGTTCATTCAATGATGCACTTTAACTTATAAATTATATTTATATCTTTCCTGGCTGAACTTAAGTTTCAGTGTGTAACTTAAGTTACAGTGCGCGTGTGTGTGTGTGTGCACACTGCATGCCTCTGATTAATTGTTTCTAACAGTTCTCAGTGCACGAGCCCACTTCTATGCATGATAACAAACTACATCCTCCACAATGAATCAACACATCTCTAAAAACAGTTTCAACACAAACTGAACGTAACAATCTTCATGAAGGGAGGATTTACTGCAGGGATGTTTTTGACTGCTTTAGTTTCAGCAAGTCGTACCTAATGAACTGGCAAGTGTGTGTAGATATGCTGTAATTCTTTGACACAGTTACTCTGTCCTCTGTGATACTCTCTAATACACTAATGATTATTACATGGTGCATGTTTTCAGTTTTTTGGTCACACATCTGTGCTAAACGTTTTTGAATATATTGCCATATCTTGTTGCAGGGCCCAAATGAAACCTGATTTTAATCTAATCTGATCTTTTAAATCTCTCTACTACACCTAAAGACCTTTGATATTATTGCTACCAAAATAAATTGCTACTTCTTGTTTTCCATTCATCTCCAAGTTTCCTCCCTCACCCATTCCCTCCCTCCCTCCCTCCACCTGCCCCCCCATACCTGAGGATGACACTGGACCATGGCAAACAGCGCCTCATGAACAGCCAGGAACGCTGATTGATAGACGAGTGGGGTCAAGTGGTCGAGGGGCACCGACTGGAGCGCTCCGAGGACCAAGATCACATGATGAGGGTTGGTGATGCGCCCCTCCCCCTGGCGCAGCAGGGATGTCATTGACGTCACCGTAGGAACGGTAAAGGGTAGGGTCAGAGAGATGTCCTGACTGGACAATCTTACTAAGAACTGTAACGCAGAAAGATATGCACACAGAGAGTTAGAGAGGTTTACATTTTCAGATGTGAGAGCAAGTAGTTGCAAATACACACACACACACACCAAATTGACAACACCAACGGGCCTTTTCCCAGCAGACACTTTGACTTGGCTTATAAGGAAAAGCGCAGGTGTTACTGATAACATTAACGATGGCTCAGGTCTATTCAAGCGTCCCAGTAAACCATGACGGTGAACCAGCATACACATAATACCATAAGACCCTGAAACTGAAGCAGCTAAATGGAATTCAGCTGTTCTTCATTTTATTATTTACACCAGTGCTTTTAGTACTGTGACATGTAAAAATGTCCCCTGTGAAAAAAGGTCTATTATGTTACAAATGTATTTTTAGATATTGCACATCTTTGGCCAATTCACTGAAGATGTGCTGTTCAAGAACAATGTGTCACCAAAAAAAAAAAACAATAGGACAAATATTCAATTGCTCTTAAAACATTCATATTTTACAGGCATTAAATTGAGATGATTTGAGAATTTTAAAAAGGCCTCCTCTCACAAAGAGAAGAGGGTGGAGATATAGATCAGACAGATGACAGACATATGGACATAATGAGTGTGGGTAACAGACAGAACAGCATGGATAGCATATAAAGCTCTGTGTGTGTGTGTGTGTGCATGCGTGAATGGGGCATGGTTAAACAGATTGCGGTGTTGTCGGTCTGCTCCACCCAGCAGGCCTCATGGAAAACACAATGACCTAAAGAGTGGAAATTACATTGAACTCCAACGGAAATCAGCAGACTGTGATTGTCATTTGCCTGCTGAGTCACTCAGGACGTCTGTCACATGCACTTACAGCACACAGTCACTAAAATTATTACTGATGTAGTGCCAAAGAACATATTGTAAAAAACTCCCAGCATGGCACTGTCCCATGCTTGTCTTAACATTTCTGTGTCCAAATTCTGGCTTTATAATTTTCGTTTGTCTGCACATGGAGAGAGCCATTTTAGTAGCATGTGTGTTTGCTGCATGTGTGTGAAAGTGTCTGTGTGTTTTTCTCACCACCATAGCAGATATAATCTGAGGTGCAATGAGCCACAGAGCTTTAGCGCAGGGCTCAGGTAACTGACAACAGGACAGCAGCTTAATGATGACTACGGTAGATAGCACCTCCTGGAGAATGGGAAAAGAGGAGCGAGAGTGAGAAAACAGTTCATGTCGTAGCAAATATGATTCATTGTGAAAAACAAAATCCCAAAGCAGAATCTCCCTCCCATCAAGGAAGAGAGATTTTCATGTAACACGTTGTAACAACATCCCTGAAAACAAACAAATTTACACAATATTTAGACAGTTTCTGGGATCTTTTAACATGAAACAACTAGTGTAGAAGCTCTCAGGATTGATCTGGGCCTCACCCTGTAGTTTCCTGCCCTCAGTTGGCCAGTGTCCAGTCCTTCTTTGATCATCAGCAGCAACAGGTTGAACTGACCTGTAGTACTTTCCTCCAGTAGGTGGCGCAGTAGCTCCTGCACAGCTGGCTCCAGCTCACAAACATCATTCAAAGACAGCCAAGAAGCTGAAAGCAAAGAGAAAATGAGCCACAATCAGGACAATGATGCAAAATATAAATTCCATTCAGTCAAAAAAAAATAAGTGTGCTATATACATGGGAAGATGCAATAAGATATAATCATTTCAATAATTGCCATAATTAGGCCGCATTCTATATAATGCTTTTAATGTTTATGATGTTTTGTCAATATATGTATGTGCGTATGTAGAGACCACTTTAATAAGTACACCTGTAAAATTTCATGCAATTCAATACAACAGCTCCTTTAAAATACTCTACAAATAGATTGTCAGATCGGTTACCTATTTCAATACAAATTCACATTTTCCAAAACAACAACATAAACTAAATGCACTCCGTTGTAAACTGTCAATATGTGCAATATGCAGAGGTAATTAATCAAAGTACAGCACTGACTGATTGCACAGGTGAATGTGTTTGTTCTTCATATCTGTCCATGTACCTGTCAGCAGTCTGTGCACATTCTGCAGTATTTGCATGTACATTGCATCCAACTCCTTCCCTCCCATCTTCTCCTCTCTGCCCGTCGTCTTCACTGCTTTGTAGAAACCCGACAAGAAATGTAGAGCCGACACCAGGAAGTCCATGGGCCGGTGGGCAGAACTTATTTCTTTGAGCATCTGCTGGCAGAAGTGCTGATAGAGCATCATATGACTCAGCTTGGTATCATGCTGCTTGTTCTCTCCCTGCACCAACAGCACAGACAGCTCACAGCGCAGCATGACAGTAACAACGTCTACTACAAAGGCTTGACCGAGGATGCTGGCTGGCTGGGCGACTGACTTACTCACGGTCCCAGGTTTCAGGATGGACTCAACAGCCGGTCCCAGTGAAGCTGTCGTTTGGGCGAGTATTTGGGTCAAAGTTTGATCCATTCGTTTACTCTTTCCCAGGTTAGAGGTCATAGCCTGGGAAAAAGAGGCCAATGATGCCAGCAGGAGATGAACAGACAACACGGACGTTCCTGGATGTAGTTTACCTGAAACCACTGCTGAACTGGGTGCCACATTTTGCCTGCTTGCTATTTCCACACTGGTAAGATAGGAGGCAAACTGGTCCAGGTTGAGTCGGACGCTGCTGTTTCTGAGTATTATCAAGTGGATCAAGGACCCGATGAAGCCCTGCTCTTCTTTGATTAAATCCGACCAATTGGGACTGCATGTGGCTCGAAATCTTCCATTGTTGCTATGCCAGAGGAGAGAAGACACAGCAGCCTGCAGCAAAGTACCACCATGGATGAGCTTCAAAACACTTGGGAAGTTCCTACCCTCCAGGAGACAAGTCAGAATCCTGAGCAGCTTCACCAGTAACACAGCATCACCTCCAGATTCAGGAGGTTCCAAAGCCATCTGGTCTGACTGACTGGAGATGGAAGTGAGCATGAAGAAGATGAGGAGGAAAACAGAGGAGAGGTCCTCAGAGTTCATCCCATCAGGGTTTAGGTTTGTTAAGATTTGGAGTAAATGGACCAGTTCCTTGCTCTGTGTGTCTGTCAGCAATACAGACACCTCTCCAGTCTTTGAGGATGCCAATATATCCTCAATTATAGTCTCTTTTTTCACAAGGGTGGACAGACAAAGACTGGCGTCTCCCTCTGAAGAGTTAGCACCAGTTCCTTTCTCCTGAAACTTCAGGAGCGTGGGACAAACCTTGGGTATATGTGCTGCCTTGAGAACACTAATAATCTTTTGTGTGAGGGAACAAACTGTGGCGGAGAACAGTGAAGGCAACTCAGCTAAAACAGGACTTTTGAGAAGCTGCGAAGAGATGACGGAGACAGTCAGACAGCCGGGCGGCCAGTGCTTTCCTCCATCTGTCTGTCTGCTGAGGAGTGAACTGACAAGTACATCTGCTATGCAACCCACATCTTCTCCACTTAGGTAGCGAGCAATCAAAGGCAAATTGGACGTGACAATATACCAGTGTGCTACGAGGCAGGAGTGAGTGTTCACACTCTCTATCTGCCCGTCCCATACCTGCTCTCCATCCAGACTCGCCTCCAACTCTGATTTAGCTAAAACAAACTGGGCTGCCCTTTTCAGCAGTGCTGCAGTGCTGGGTTCAGAAAGTAAGGGGGTGTCAAACAAAACTTTCTTCATCTGTTGCAAAGTGAGGAGTTTGAGCAGCAAACAGCTCATGGGGCTGCAGGATGGTTGTAGACATGCTGGAAAAATCTCACCAGATAGACGACTTTCTGGATGGGTTAGGATTGCAGCACAGTCTTCAGTCTCACTTGCAGCTGCAGTCTGGACTGAGTCAAGAGATGTGTATTTGCTACAGTGGATGTGGAAGAGTGTGTCAACTTCCACCCAGGTGTATCTGAGGAGGAGAGCAGCCTCCTGGGTCTTCAGTTCCCATACTGCTCCCATTTTAAACTCCGAGACCTCCTCTGACTCTTTGTGGTCTAAAGTCTTTTTTCGTTTCTTTGGGGTCTTTTTAACTGAACTTGTGCTTGTTTTTACAGCCTTCTTTTCCTTTGACAATAGATGTAGTAATTCCTTGACTACCTGCTGCATCTCCTCCATCAGGCCCTGACTCTGCCTGACTATGGGAAGAGGAGAGGCATTATCTAGTGTCTTCAGATTAAACAAAACAACATGAAGCAGCTGGCTGATGGAGAATAGTTTCAGAGATGCATCCTCTCTCTCTTGGTCTACCTTTATATCTTTATTCTCCCCTTTATCATCAACCTCCATCTCTGCCCCTGCTTCCTCCTTCACCAGGACAGGTAGTATATATCTCCTGATGCTCTCCAACGCTAATGAACAGATCTCTAGGCACTGGGATGCGGGGGTGTCCAGAAGACAAGTCCTGAGCGAGGCGGAAACGCCCTCAGGCAGCAGAGGAGGCCGGAGGTCGTCCAGGGCTGGCTGACAGATCACAGACAGGAGCTCGGAAAAGAGGCGAGGCAGCTGACGCAGTTTAGTGTAGGTCTGGAGGAGACTGCACACCATGAGCTGTTGGGAAACAAACATTTTGTCTCAGTTAAAACTAATCTCGTACACAATTATCCATTTTAAATTCTGCATTTACAACTATTTAATTCTGGGGCAGAGATACGCAATGTAATTTAGGATTAAGTTAAGACCTGTCTGGCCCGTTGCACTCGTGCTTCCATGCATTCAGAATTAACCCAGGCTAAAGACGAGAGCTGGTCCAGGTCTGGTTCAAGAATCAGATGGTTGAGACTCAACAGCACCTTTAAACAGCGGTACCATGCTGGGATGCTGAAAGAAAAGACAGGAAAGGTGTTCACTGTATGACCAAGAAAATGGTTACATGAAAAACTGTGACTTTAATTATTAAACAAGTTTGTTTTACCTTGGCTGGGCCTGGTTGAAGAGCATTTGTCCCAGGGCTCTGTAAAAGTTGAGTTGGACCTCTCCGTGTCTGATCCTGTCTGCTACTACATTGTAAATATCAGCTGACAAAGCCTGGCTTAGCAGGGACTCCACGGCCAGCAGAGCCAGGCTCCAGCTCTCTGGTGAACAGAGGGAGGCTGGGGGAGACTTCTGCCCAGGGCATGCAGAGACTGCCTGGTCTGCTTTGGCAGCTGAGAGTGGGTATCCATCAAGACCTAAATCCAAGGCTGGGACCAACCTGGTGAGGAAATAGAAACCCAGCATCTTGTGCACTTCCTCGCTTTCTCCTCTCCCTTTTCCGTAGCTTTCCAGAAAGAACTTAAACAGCAGAAACAATGTGTTTGACTTCACAGCATAGTGCAGGGGCAGATCACAGTAGCCCTGAGCACTCAGTTTGGAAAGTATGGCACTGACTGGCTTCAAGGGGCCTTTTGCCCCTCCAGGTCCACGTTTCCCAGAATCTTCTTTAGATGGAAGGAGCTCCTCCTTGTAGACGGTCAGGTGCTCAGAGGGGAAGAGAGCTAACTGAAGGATGGAGTCTATCTTGATGCGGATGTCTCTGCACAGCTGCTGCCGGAGATGCAGATGTGTGTGAGAAGGTGCAAATTCTCCAGAGGTCAGCAGGTGTCTGAGTAGTACCAATGTCTGAAACAGCTGGTTGGTTACCATAGTAAAGACTCTGTTAGGATTGGCTTGTTGTCGCTGAACTGACAGATAACATGACAGCACCTGAAGCAACACTTCAAACAAATTAGCTGAACGGAGGTTCTCCTTTGGCTTGGAAGAGGATTTATTAGCATCCAACTCTGACTGATCTGGAGGACTTTGAGTGATCGACTCAATCTGGGAACTGTCCATATCTCTAGTAGGCTCAGTAATCGCCTCATCTGGACATGCGACACACTCCGTAATTAGGGGTTCTGTAAGCAATGGCTGCTGTAGCTCACGACAGGCCACAGAGCAGAGCTTAACCAGGAGATCGACCATGAGTTCATACTTGGTGGTGAAGACAGATGACAGTGCAGTAGAAGAGAGAAGGCCCTGACACACACTCAGTATGGTGGACACACACAGCTGTGACTTAGAGCCATCGCGTGCAAAATCCTGGAGACGGTCAAGCAGCAGCTAGAGGCAAACATGGAAAAGAGATCTCAGTAAATCCTTCATATATGAATGTATATCATTCTAGAGTTTGAATGTGCTACAGACAAAACAATAGTACAATATGTGAGTAGACAACCACAAAAGAAGAAGTGTTTCAAAATCAGTGTTGTTGCGTTACAAACACCACTCTATATTTGTGGTGGCGTCTTAATTGAAGTATTGCCAGCACACCTGTGCCATGTTGAGCCTCAGGCTGATGGTCTTTCCCTGCTTGAGAAGCGAGTGGAGCTTCCTGCTGTGAAGCAGATCATCCAGGTAACACCACAGTCCTTCCAGCACATTCTGCGAAAACTCCACCTTTTGATTGTACCAGCCTGTCAGAGCGTGGGTGCACCAGTCCAACAGCACCTACACAGCAAAAGTGTCAAGACAGACATGTAGTTAGATAGACGGTTGGTCTTAATAGATAATACATTCTTGTTTTAGGCCATAAAATTAAATGCATTCACCTCAGAAGAAAAACTACAGAAGACATGTTTCACTCTTAATACTAGACAACTACATCAACTCAGGTACCACATTAAAATATCATTATCATTCTATGAAAACAAATGTCTTGTAACATAAATAAAACTGTTACCTGCTCCTTGTTGGGCAGCAAGCACTGAGAGGAGACCCAGGCAAAACGTGCCAGCTTTAACTTGTCCTCCCATGGAGTCTGAGGACTCTTCAGTTTCAGATGGATACCTGAGTAGATGGCTGCCATTTCTGCAGCTGGTGGTGCTGCTGCACAGGCCTGAAGAGAGGGGATGAAGAAGAGGAGTCAGGGCCGGAGGGAAGGAACAACAACATAGCTAAATACTGTTTAAATAGAGTGGTGATGAGTATTAATTTCATTTAACAGTATTAAACTACATTGGTGAGATTAGAGTATAAGGTAAGGAAATCTGTTTATACACATCAAGCAATGATTGAATGTGGACAGTTGTGATGTTCGACCAGATCTTGTAAACATACATTTTCAACAAGAAACCGATAAAAGCTCAAGGCTCTGCACAGTCCGGTGCAGGTGTGGTGGGCAAAGATTTGTAATTTTCAGATCTGTTCAGGTCTGCCTGGTGGCTATAAAAAAACATCTGGCAATGCGTTACAGCTAACGCCAACTAGCTACGTAGCATATCCTTGCTAAAGTCAAATTAAGCGAATAATGGAGCTGCTTCTCGTCTGCACGCAAGCAAACCATAACTGAGATAAACGTTACTTGTTTAAGAACGGGTACTTACACTTGCGTAAACTTCCGCTTATTAGACTTACGACTTTTTAAACCTGCACGTGTCTCCTGTTTTCAGATGTGGACGAACTTTCACCTTTCACCCTGCCGGCCAGGCAGAAGCAATCGAGAGTCGAGTCAAATGATCGCCCAACGTATTACAGGCAAATATTCGCTTTTCGCCTTCTCTCAGCACAGACCCTGGTAGAAATCATATCTGATGGAGGTTTTTCGGGTGATTATAAATTCAGTTAATTTCAAAGTAAATAAAAAATCAGTTCGTCGAGAAAACTATCGAAAAACTAATCTAGTTAATATTTCGTGTCACCTTATCTTTAGGCAACATACGTGTGTTTGTATGAAACAACATCAGCCTTTCGTTCTTTGGGTTCACACGTGATGGCACATTTTGTTTTGGAACCTCTCAAAGCTCATTCACAAAACACTTACACGCTGGGTATTAACGATCTGGGTGTGTTTGGTTATGCCTGCGAAAGTTTGCTAATATCATCAGCCATTGAATTCCCCCGTCGAGGAGGAGGAGGAATCGTGTGTATCTGCAAACCAAACCAGGGTCACCTTTGCTGTCTTATTTCGGCTTTGACCAGGGAAATAGGGTTTATTTCTCAGAGTGGATTTGGTGTTAGTCGGTCTTTGGCAGCTTGTGTTCCCTCTTGCCCCGCCTGCCTACCAAATATTCAGCGACAGATGACAGTGACAGGCAGGGTGTTGGTAGCTGTTGAGACAGATAGTGGGTGAAGGCGGCTGTCGGGGGCAGATAAAACTCACAATAACGGTCTAAGCCCGACAATGTAGCGGGAAGAAGCTCTACAACTGCTCGGCTATGGATACGGTGCGTTGACCTGACGGCTAGGGGAGTAACATGTTTCTCCGAGTGGACTTAAAATATCTCGACACTGTCAATCACTGAAGCTGACTGGCCGCCAAGGAAATACGTCCATTCCTTTAAAAAAAAAAAAAAACACATTTAGCCAGTCAATAGCTGACAGCCAGGAAGATGCGTCTTTTAATTCGCATGTCCAGCTGCACACATGGCGCGCATTTGTCCAAACTTCAGCGAACACAGCCGAGGATGTTATGGCCGGAGCGCCGTGTGACCTTCTCAGCTGCACTCTGGAGGAAGAGACCGTCGACCGGGGTCATGTCATCAGTCCATCCGACACCTCTCTCCCCTCTCTCCTCGCCCAGGCCCTGCAGGTCAGCCCTGCCATGCAGTGCCCTCGGAGGTCTCTTTGTGCTCCGAGCACGGACTGTCACGCACACACCTGTTGCCTTCGCCAGCTCTTCAGCCGCCTCCACACCTTCACCAGCCGGGTCAGTGAAGACCCAGACGGGCACGGAGAGAGACCAAACGCCGGCCACGGTCCCCGTGGAGGATGTTAAAAGGATTTTGCAACTTGCTCACCCGGAGAGATGGAGCTTGGCAGGTAAACTGTGTGTTTATGTGTCTGTGCCGCAGAATTGAGAGCACCTTTACATTCATCATCCCCAGGTCCATGACAACAGAAGGTCTATCCATCACCAACACCTGCCCAGTTGTCACTGACGCACCAACCTTTGGACTAGCCTTTAGGTGCTAACCTTATAAGAGAATAGACAAAGGTGTCAATTTGTTAAAGGTCACAGTTTTTGATTATTATTTTGATTTAACCTATACAGGGGGACAAAATCTAAATCTTAGTTCTGCTTGTTCCAGTTGGTCTAGTATAGTACAACAGTTGTTGTTTCCTGTTTTTAAGTTAAAAAACACAGAAGTAGGAGATAAAAGTATAAACTTAAGACACTTCAGGGACCCTCCCTAGTTTGGGGTCCCAGGTATTCCGTATCCATATTTCTTGCCCCTCCGGTGTCCTTTGTTCAGCCATATATGATCATATCAGTCCACCTCGCTCTATGTGGACCCTGAAGCATTTTCAAGCCTCCCTCCCTGACTGTATGTCTCTTCAGTGGCTGAGAGTTGCATTGTAAGCTGCTCTGACTTTGATTGGAGACCAGTGTTCCCAGATTGGTAACTTCTACATTTAGACACATTTAAATTCATTATCTGGCAAAGGCTGCTCGGCTACTCTCAGCTGTTTATTATGTTCATTTGGAGAGCTCTGTTACAGTGCTTTTTTGGGTTTAATAACCCCTTTCAAGTTTGATGTTAAGTCTTCCTTTTATAAATTGTAGCCCTGCCGTTTGCTTTCTACTATCATTTGTTTAAAGTGTGTCTTTTGCTTTGATTCTGAACTTTCTCTGTTGTGCTGTCTTTTCCTTTGTCCACCTCAGCTGGTGTAGGCTTCCTAACTGTCTCCAGTGCAGTAACTATGTCAGCTCCATTCCTCCTGGGTAAAGTGATTGACACCATTTACACCACTGGAACAGACACAGAGACAATGACGGCCTCCCTGACGTCGTTATGTATCATGCTGACGGGAGTGTTCCTGTGCGGTGGGGCAGCCAACGCTGCCAGAGTCTACCTCATGCAGACCTCAGGTGAGACTAGGAGGGACATTAATACTCCACAGGTCAGGGCCACATGAAGAAACACAACACAAGGCACATATTCAGACTAATGATCACCACACTGTACATACAGCCAATACTAAACACAAACACACAGGCATCTGCATCAATGAGCAGAATGTGTAGTCTTCTTGTTTCTGTTCTACACGGTCTTCCTCTTTTCTTTGCCTGTTCAGTAAAGTAAGAGAAATATGAAGAGCCAGGAGATGTTATTTAGCTTAGCATAAATACTGGAAGTAGGAGAAACCACATCCCTGGCTCTGTCCAAAAATGAAATATACACCTACCTGCTCCTCTAAAGGTCTTTAATTAACATGATTATCTTGTTTGTTTAATCCATACACATGTAAAAACAAGTTGTGGCTGAAGTCATTTCTTGGCAACCAGCGGCCAGGCGCAGTGACTTCATAGCAACTTTATGGTGACAACATTTCTGTTTGTGTACGGATTAAACACACAAGATACTATGTGTTAATTAATGAGCTTTAGAGAGGCAGATATGCGTAATGTTGACCTTTGGACAAAGTCAAACATCAATTAATTACATAAATTAATTAATCATATACTCCACAATATGCCATTCCAAGATACCAGAGGCTAAAGTAATTTCTTTTAAAAAATGTGATGAAATGTATGCAACTATCCATGTTTTTTAAGTTAATTGCAACAGTTTCTTATCGCCATCTTCCTCACTTATGTCTTTCCTCTTCTTGCTTCAGGCCAAAAGATTGTTCGTAATCTCCGCGCCTCCGTCTTCTCCTCCATCCTCAGACAGGAAGTGGCATTTTTTGACAGGAATAGGACTGGCGAGCTTATCAACCGCCTCTCGGCTGACACGGCCGTGGTGGGCCGCTCGATCACTGACAACCTGTCAGACGGGCTGAGAGCGGTCGCCCAGGCAGCTGCTGGTGTCAGTATGATGGTGAGTACGTCCCTCAGAGCCCTAAAGTCATTTAACAATCGAGGATGTGTGCATGCATAGTGTGGTGTTGTTCAGTAGAAGGAAGTAGTTGTGACTTTCCTGAACTCTTTTGTCTGCATCTTTCCATTCTGTGTTGTTGGTATGTGAGCTGAGAGTTTCCCTGCCCTGTTTGTAGGCTATCACACTGCTGGGAAACAGGTTTACGAAAATACGTGTGTGTGTGTGTGTGTGTGTGTGTGTGTGTGTGT
>JAVQJF010063264.1:0-19482 GCA_036023855.1 Gadopsis marmoratus | reverse complement strand
ACTTTATTACAAGAGCAACTTATTTTTATCATATATATATATATATATATATATATATATATATATATATATATATATAGTCACAAAATACATACTTACAGCCGTAAATGCCCCTATGTGTAGATTCTGATTCTTAGTATTGTTCACAATATAAAGTCTCAGAACAGGTTAAGCTCAAGTTGCATACTAACCAGTTAACACATCGTAAACTCCAGGGTAGAGCACAGAGCGCCTTTAACGCAATTTCCTCCATGTCCCATTTCCACCTTGTTTCACATTAGGAGACACATTTAATGACCGACTGATGGTCAATGTAAGATATGCATGTTAAAACTTTAGCCACCTTCATGCACTTTTGGTAATTACTGCTGCAGCACATGATGTTGTATTTTGTTCAAAGGCTAATCAGTGCAACGCTGACCATAACATTTGTGTTGTTATACAAATTACTCTGGAAGCCAAATATTATATACAAGTTCATACCTTGCATAATGCTGACGATTAGTTTGTTAGATTAATGCATTTGGTACATACAAAAAAAGAGGAAACAATTTATTTAGGTAAATTTTTGCCACCAAGAGAAATTCTTTATAAATCTCTTCCATTAGGACTTGATTTGAACCCTATTGTAAGAAAGGCCCTACTTCGCAGTTATTGGGAAAACCTAGCGATCCTGATGAACACACACAGACAGGGAGGAAATCAAGAGACAAAATGCTGGAAGGACATAACTTAACTTCAAAATGCATTCCATTGGTTGTCCTTTGAATTACTGAGGAGTGTGCGTGTGTGTGTCATTGGGTTGGTAATGGAACGACTGAGATGGTAAGGCAAGTGATCAGGGTCTGCCAGGGTTAATTGAGACACAGTCCTATCTGAGATTTGTTCATTATTTCTGTTATCAGTACCACAATAACAGGGGCCGGGAATTCTGCTCGCCATAGAATCCTACTGCCGATGCGGAGATCTCAAACCAAACCCATCTCAATTTAACAACTTAATAGCTGAAATGATAAGATGGATCAAATATGTGTAGTATCCTGCATAACGGGCAGAAGATCAGTGGAGCAAATAGGAGTCCCTGTGTTAGAATACACCCACCTAGCTTAAATGTCTCTGAGAAACACAGGAAGTCACTACCAGGGTTGTGTGTGTGCGTGTGTGTGTTTTTGTGGCTGTGTACCAACCTGAAGGAGCCCCCACCCAAGCCAAGCCAAGAACTCCATCATCAAAGTCCCTGTCGCTGAACACATAGGCTAGGCAGTAGTCATCATGGTTCTGTTCAGAGTTAAGCTCCAAAAACTTCTCCACGCCGATGTTGGCAAAGCGAAAAGGATTGGTTTTGTCCTTTTCATCGTTGGTGGTGTTTATCTGAATAAGGAGTTGAACAATTACAGAAGACCCTTACACCGAGAGGGCAACAGACAAAGCTTGTAGAAACTAAAAATGACAAACTATTCACACCGAGGAAACTGTCTACACCTCAGTGATCACAGCTCTTCAAGTCAACAGACTTCTCCACTCAAAATATTAGCAGCTTGATCCCTTTCAGCTCACCTGTTCTATAAACTGAAACGGCAGCTGGCCTTCACCTGAGGTTCAAACAACTATTTGTTGAGATTCATACTCACCCTGATCCTTTTAACCATGAAGCTGATGTTTCGGATACCCATAAAATCTGTGGCCTGGTAAATGGAGTCAATGGCCTTTACATGGCTGGAGATCTGAGGACAAAGCGATCGGTTAGATTAACGGTAGGGAAAACACAACCATGGAAGAATCACTGCATTGATTCAAGTCACGTTGCCAGAGGCTGCCATTTCTGAAAAGGTTGACTCTGTTACACTGTGACACAAGCTATTCTTGGACCGATGTGTGACTGAGCTTATAGGTGCCAGCAAAAGAGCCTCCAGACTTAAATGATGTTTACATAATGGGTGCATACCTGGGCAATGACAGCCTCTCTTGTGCCGTAGTATTTGAAGAAGAGGTGATCAGTCTGGATGAAGAGCTGGCAAGTGTTTTTCTCTTTCGCCGCTGCCCTCTTTCTCCTCAGAATTACAGGACCATGGGAGCTCTCCTCATCCAACACACTGCTCACACCCTGAACAAAAAAATAAGGACAAGCGTCAGGATGAAACAGAAGGAAGATGGAGTGGGGTGGGGTGGGAAACGCAGTCAACAAGTAAAATAGGTGGTTAACCCTATCCCCAGCTAAATACTCATCAGTTCTGATTACATTAAGTCCTTTAATCTAGTGATGGTTCCCTCTTATTTTACAAGCTATTATTGTGTGGTTCAATAGTGTCTGGTGAATTAAGCCACTGTGTAGAAGAAAATACTTTCTGGTCTCGAGGCGTTGCCCACAAACAGAAGGGTTTTGTATTGCATTACATAATATCAACAGGTGTTCATGTTATCATTTCCACCCAAAAAGTCCTGGAGAACATTTCCACTGCAGCATCAAAACATTGCTAATGATCAGGTGTGAGGCTGAAAACATTTAAACCTGTACTAGAAATACACATCTCTTGCTGTTTGTGCAAGGTAGGATGGAAGTGAGATCAGATCTATTTAATCTCATGAGCCTTGTCCATCTGTGTGTTTATTTATGAGCTGGCAGGAGGGGGAGTGGCGTTGCTGTGGCACGTCCACTTACTTGGACTGGCTCCTTTGCTGCAGACGCCTGGTACTTCCTCATCCTCTCAAACACCGAGTGGTCAGCACAGCCGCCCTCTGAGCCATACTTATGAGGATAATCTGGCAGATAGGGAGGAGATAAAGGAATGGTTGTGAAGAGCTTACACTCCATCGTGACCTTTTTCAGAGTCATATGAGGTGGGCTGGAGAAGATCAGGGTGAGTCGGGGTGCAAGAGTAGCTCCATATCATAAAAGGTTTGAGTGATGTGGCTTTTCTCGCCACAAATTCTAACCAACAAATCAGTGTACTTTTCCTCTCCCCTTTAGACTTTCGATCTGAGCAGAAAAAAGCTAATACCCATGACCTGCCTCTACTAATTAAAAACATTTTCCAATTTCCAACTGCTGTGTAACAAACGTCTGTGTTCATATCTAGACTGCCCACTGTGTGCAAAGTGACTGCCTTCCTCCGTTTTCATATGAACACCACACACATTTCAGCAGAAACAACATATGAATCCGTTTCCAACCACAGCATGGCCATCTGGCTTTAGCAGCTGTCTTTACCGGATCACAAAAACAAGATGGGATTAGTTTTACAATAAACAATTACCACCTCTGCTGCTGATAGTTTCAACTGGTCACACCTATACAGTAATCCCACATCAAATACTGTATGGTTCAGAGTTTTCCTACATCACTGAAAAGCTATTTCATATAAAGGAGGTATGAACAAACAGACTGATGATGACAAACATATCATTTTTGTAAGAAGAGCGTTAAACTACTAGATGTTTTAGCCAAGCAACAGCGCAGCCCGCTTCTATAAAACTATAAAGTTAACAGCAACAGTTATCGCTCATAGTGAAAGTAAATAGCAAACTGTCAAGTAGTTACATGTCTTTATGAGCCTAATGAGGGTCAGTGGCCAAAATGTCAACTTACTGGAACAATATATAATATTATATATATAAATAATTTTAAATAACCAATATACAATATGGGTTTTGGGAAAAACAAATCAGATTTTAGAATGGACTTTTTTTTTTTTGCCAGGTCTACAAATCATTGTATTCTAATGATGCTGGTTTCAATCAAACTTTTGGGTCACTAATGGATCGCTTGCCAGTGAACAGCTTGTATGTGCAAAACCTATGAATCCCATTAATAGTAGTGCAGCCTGAATGTCTCGCAACCATTGGTCATTCAGTTAAGAGAACAGTCTTGTGCTGGTTCCTAAACTGACTGGACACACACTGAAACAACGCATTCAAACACCAACAATGTGTTTTGAATTTTCCTTTTTTTAAGAGAAAGCCCTCTTTGTCCCTACAGTGAATGCCATCTCATTCAACTGCTAATCAAAAGGCCCTGAACAGAAGTTTAAAAAAAAAAACGTTTCAAGAAAAGCCAAGAGTAAAAGTGAGGCCTTTGTGTCTTTCCCTGCCTCTTTTTTTAATAACAGCCTCAAAAACCACATGGAGACTCTAAAAAACAAGATTTCACAGTTGGTCTGACATATTACATATGGCACACAAACATGAGTTGTATCGTAAAATGTTTTAATCTGAGAGAAGACTACGCGAATACAGCTCACAGCGATAACGTTTTATAGGTATAATGTCATCTGAAAAGTCAACTAAATATCTTAAAATACTCTAAGGTTAGTGTGCATTTCAACAATCTTAAAGATCTGAATATTCTTCAAAGCAGAGGCTTAGATAATAGGTCTTTATATTAATGGATGCATTTTTCAGCTATATATTAATGCAGAATGCAGAGCAGAGACCATCACTGTACAGTGCATGTGGGATGGTAGGAAAATGTGTTTAGAAGTTTGTATGGGTCAACCACACTCCACCCCTACTCAGCACTGATAAGCAGACAGGTCTTCATGTAAAAATGACAAACGTCTAGAGAGATAAAAGGCAGAAATGAAGTATGAGTATGAAAACAAATATTCTTCTTTACTTAGTGGGTTTGAGTCTACCTCATTTTCATCTCCAACCAGCTTCTTCTCAGTCACTATTGACAGAATGACATGCTCCCTGAGAATTCCAAAGAATCTCGTGCGTGCGTGTGCGTCATAAGCTAGCCCGAAGCCTGGGTGAGGTTCATATCACACTCGCTGCCTGTCTGCTAAATGAATTTCTTTTGTCGTTTCTGCTCACACAACGCAGTGTTTGCTTTGTCGTGTTTTCACCCACAACCACACCTTGCCCCTCTGAAATCTACTCATTACTTTCCAAACATTTTCAGAGTTTTGTTCTGTTCTTGGCAAAGACTAGGAATCTTGCAGTTTCCCCAACTGAACATTTTTCAGCTGGTTTGCAGTCTGACCTTACCCATAGCTATGAGTCATGCCTATACAGTGCCGTGCTCCGATCCTGCTTTCAGTATAAATGCTGACCACCTTGTTTGTGGCCCAGGACTTAGAGCCAAATCCTGCTGCTACCATTCTGTCAAACATAACCTTGTTTCCAAGTTTGTCAGGCTAGTCTATAAACTGCTTAACCATCCACCTCTTACTTCACAACACTTACCACTCCAACACATCACAATTTCATTCCTCATAATGCAAAAGCAATGTTTTGCTCAATATTATCCTTATCCTATCCCGTATTAATTTTCTTCCTTTTTAGATTTTAATATACCATCTCAATGTTTTTGAACAACATAGAAGGCAAAAGGGAAAAATATTAAATTTTCTTCATATTTAGCAAATATATACCTACCTAGATGTGTTTCAAAAGGCTCCTCTTAAAAATACTTACAACAATGTCACACATTTGTGGAATATCTAAAGGCAAGGAAGTCACCACCTTTCCCTACAAGTGTGCAGATTATGTGGACAATTACCTCTAGACCCCACGGTGCCTTTCAGTCAAGTGCAATGGCAGATACTTACTGATGTCATCCTCGTGATAGATGACTGAATGGAAGGGCACATTCTTGTCCTTAAGGTACCTCTCTGAAGGTTCAACATAGTATGTTCCTTGGTGGGTTTTAATGAAGCCCTCAAAGCGCCCATCGACAACGGAGCCATGGGTCAGTGTGCCCTTTTCCCCTGAAACACAAAAGAGGATGAGGGTGAGTCTGTCTGTAAATAAAGTTATTTATTAAAACAAAAGATCACTAAAAGATCAAAGTTAAAAATGTTAAATTAGGTCAATGAAATGTATAAAAAGCAGGATGGTACCGCTCAAGCTGTCACATTATGATTATACGAACTCGTGAAATGTCACATATGAAATCACAACATGTGAGAATACTTATTGTGAGAGCACCTTACTCAATAAGAAAACCATAAATCTCTTTGTCAGCTTTCTCTTTGTTTCACACACACACACACACACACACGTAGATTACAACAGGACAAGCAGCCTTGTTTTTTCTCTTGTTCATTTGAACTCTGCTGGAGACGTGCAGCAGGAAGACGTCCAGGAAGGGAAGGGATTAAGAGCGGAAGGAGGAACTGGATGAGAAAAAAAATGAAGTCCTGTGTATTTTGCTTTGTAATGTGATAAATACTGGACAAGAACAAACCTTTAATTTCTCTCTCTTTCACACACACAATATTCCATAATGCACCCAAACTTTGACCATACAAACATAGAAAAGGCAAGAAATGAAAACATTGTCACTTCTGTTTGAGAGGTCAGTGAAGAGATGATGTAAGGGATAATGTACAGATGATACAATGAAAAGGGATGACGCAGACTTTCAATTTAACCTTAACTGAATTAGAGAATTTTTTTTTAAGAAACCGCACCAAGACGTGCTTGGAAACAGCTGGACTTACCAAAGATGTCGCCACTGTAAATATGCGACGTATCAATGGGTGCCTCCTCTCTGGATACCTCAATGATGAGATCTGGAGAAAATATAGTTGTATCTCTCCTCATCCTCAAGTTAAAATGTCTAAGGAGAAGAACAAGAGAAAATGTCTCATTAGCATAAGCATGGAACCCCATATGCAAAGTTGGCAACATGATACATAGCCCTGTGGACACTTTCACACTCAAACTCTCAGCCCTCGCACTGTAAATGTCATGCTCTCACCAGAGAATTATAGTATCAAAGAACACACACACTGGAAATCTGAGGCAGCGCACAGAGAATATGGCAGAAAAAGCTGCATCATTTACACATTTTGACTGAGCTTCACCATGCTGCTGTGCAGGTTGTTGATCGGAACTGCTGCACTCAGAGGAATTAACATGAGGAAAAGCACATTAACATTTGTGCACAGCCGACTGTACTTTGATTTTGTAATCCCCCCGTTAACATAACGTCAAAGACAAAAAGGCTAGCAGCACATGAGGTGCACATGAGTAGTGAGTGGTTCAGAGGAATAATCACATGGCTTGGTCTCAAGTTTCCTACAGATGTTGGTCACACTACTACCTCATCCTGAGGCCTTTATGGGTTGTACCATTTTAGTTCTCTTGTGTTAGTGCAATCAAGGCAAAAAAAAAAAAGACCCAAAACATTTCTGGGAACATTTTTGTCAAGTGTCTAAAAGACTTATTGCTTGTGTAGTCTACATGTGTCCTTTCTATGGCAGGTCAGTAGCCTCATACAACCCAACATTAGGCATGTCAGGAAGGAATACATTTTTTTAGGAAGCACACAGGCATAGTCACTTCCTCTGCTTTTCATCATTTATGTTTTGTTTTTAGTCAATAGTACGGGTCAAGCTCTAACCATGTTTAGCAGAAGTAGGCATTTTTAGGAGGAGAAAACGGCAGACTTACTACACTGCAGGAATCAGTAGAGGAATACATTAATAGAGTAAAACCAAGAGGAGCTGAGCACAAGAGACAGACAGTAGAATGTAGGGAGGAGTAGAACAGAAGATGTTTGGGGGAGTGAGATAGCAGATAATGTTGAAAAAAGTCAGACACAGTCCAGGATGACTTGTTGACCTGCCCCAGCATTCACTTTTCCCTTTGTCATTCCTGTTTTCATTTCATGCAAAGCCCTTTTTATTACAGATACAATATTCATTGGTTCCCTTCACCTATACAAAAAGATATGAGTGATTATTAATTTTGCCTCTGGATTGCTTTACTTCGATTTATTTCAGTTTGGTATTGGTAAAGTATATGATCTTCAATATTTTCTTTTCTTTAATCTAGGCATGGGTCTGTGTTTATATAAATGTAAAGTTAAAAGGACCTAGTGGATTTGTCCTTATTTCCCACTGTTTAACATGATGTCATCTGTATTCTGAACTGGGAATCTTCAGATATGTACAACAAATGAATATGAACAACAAAAAAAAGAGGTGGAGCTGCTAAACACGTGGAACAAAGTCTGCTATATGACGTGCTAAGTCAGCATTGTGACACAGAGATCATCTGTCAATAGATATAATGTAAATTCCTCTGCTTGTTATTCATCCCCATTACAGTCTCTCGCCACTCACCACCTTATTAGTGGTTTCTACAACAATCAATACAACCTCATGACTTCATCTACGCCCCATCGCCAGTTCAGTAGACCCATGATGCCACCTGGCACACTGGTCACACATGCAGATGAATCCATATGCAAATTATTCATTATTGACTGTAACATTGTCTATGAAGGCACTTTGCACAAAATACTTTTGACAAAGAAGCATCACTACACATTCTGTATAGCACACAAATTTAACCTAGTTGCTTAAGAACGGCACTGTGCAACTGCTTGCATATTTGAGCTTGCGCCTCCTCTTCCATGACAACATCCAAATGACCATAGGAAGTCAGTAACAGCACAACTGCTTACGAGTGATGGTTATTCTGTGAATTACCATTACACACTTGAGATGTGGTTGCTCTTGTGTATGAAGCTAGTAAACAATGCCCAAAAGGCTCAGAACCCCCATTATTTAGACCATGATTCAAACCTATATGCCAAGCCAGTCTTACGACAAAGTCGCAAGAGCCCATTATGAATGGACATCTACAGTATAATATGAATACTGAAATGCAAGCCCCAAATTGCAAATTGCCCCAGTCTACAATCCATACTTTTGAACCAAACCACAATAAGTGGCTAAAGTAGCTGCACTGTGACTACTCTCTACAGCTCCTACTAACATTAGCCAAGAAACCATCGTTAAGCCACACAGGATTTGCAAAAATGTATGAAATGCAAAACGTATTGTAAGGTATCCAAGAAGAATTTCAGAAAAAAAAGAAAATTCCACTGTGGCCTTTCGTGGTCTCCGTACAAACTAATCAAGCAAGTAAGGATAAACATGAGTGGATTCAAATAAGAATACTTTAAAAAGAGATGGAATTGGCACAATATAATTAATGTAAATTCACACCAAAAAAATGACTCAACAGTTCAAAGTCACCCCAAATGGTCAAAGGTTTTACATGAAAACGAGGAGGAAAAAAATAGAATGAAAATCACTGCATTATGCTCCAGACAAATAAACATGGCGTGCAGCAGACAGGAAGAGGAGAGGCTGTGGATCACGTCAGTTCTAGTCATCTCACAGAAGCAGCTGACTAATAAATTATTCAGACATATCCCAAATGCTGAGCATACTGACTCAAGCATCTGACAGTCGTACACTTTGCTCAGTAAGCAGGCCAGCTCAAACAAACAGAGCCCTGCCATGTCTGCAGAGATGGTATCTCTACAAAGGATCCAGCAAACTCTATATTTAAAACATGTTTTATTAAAACATATTAAGCAGTATGGTCACATGATTACATCCTCTCTTGCCTTGCTTTCTGTATTCATTGTCTAACCTTTAGCGATGTGCAACATTTAGAAAAGCCTCAGCATGTCCTCAATCACAGGAGGGTAGAAGTCACAGTCATAAGCTGCTAGCTGAACCACGGTGTGCGTTTTTACAATTCATAGCTGAGGAAGACACGTGTGAAATATTTGTTCTAGATGATCCATGGATCCATGATCCATGTACTTCACTACTCTCTTTATTATGACCAGAGTCCTACAAACGGAGAAGCTTTCTCTTCAAGAAGGGTAGGTTGTAGCGCGATTACAACCCAACTGGTTTTTAGCCAATTCAAATCAGTTTACCCTGATTTGAATGAGCTGTGTCTGAATACCACATGACAGCCTAATGTATCCCTCATTTTGAACCAGTTAGATATTTGCAAGTATTTGGACAACATCACTGTACCTGAATGGACAGACCAGGTGAGAGACTGTGTGTGTGTGTGTGTGTGTGTGTGTGTGTGCTACATTATTTTTAACTTGTAATACGAGTATGATAAGAATTAGAGGGCAGATAATGTGAATTTTCCTGTGTTTCCGATTGCTCCCTATGTAAGTGATCAGTAGGGGTATTACAAAGCTTGTTGCATTGCAGAGGGGGAAATACACCTCACAAATTAGTTCTATTCTTAGAAAGCTGGGCAACATTTGTGAATGGTGTAAAATCCTCCAGCATTGTAATATAGCGAACATTTGACTACTTTCTTGGCCACAGAGACAACTGTCTGCCCTGCCTTGTTCCATCACCTGATCCAGCCACAAGTACTCATGCGAGTGGGCATACACAAGAAAGCTTTTCTCTTGTTACAACAAACCTCTATAGTGCCACACAGCCCTGCCTTGGGTTTTCATAGAAGGAGAGTAAACCTATCTGGCTTGGTTTATATTAAAGCTGACTGTCACTATTAAGGAAAAGCCAAATGCTAATGTCCAATATGATGTCAATAACACAACAGAGCCTCAACACCAGTGAGTTAAATCTAAATCTCTGACCCATTACAAAACAATAAAAACATAGTATGACACAGGTGATCTTTGATTCAAGACTTTGATATTGGCTTGTGTTAAGTTCTACAAGGGTATGTGATATTGTGGCCAACTGTAATAACTAGTTACATATAAGCTGTAACTGGCAGTAGGTCGACACTTACTCGTTATTCTTTCCTCATACAGGTTGTGTCTTAACTGTTCATAAATCTCTCATTGTGTGCCCTTTTCCTATTCAGTGACTGGACTTGAGTACTCTACATTGAAAATGTCTGGCCTGCTCCTCTACATGTCAGAGTTTATGCAGCACTGCATCTTTTTCCTCTGCTACTAGCATTCATGAGAGTCTGTTTGTATGGAGTCAAAGGAGTGCCATAAAAAAAGAATCAATCTGGCAAAGAACAGGACAATAAATGTGGATATATAAAGACAAATAATTATTTTTCCTTTTGCTTTTGCTATTCCTTGAAGGGCCAACTTGTGAGTCAACTGGCTTTGTGCGGGCCTTCCAACCTAGGCTGAGTGCTGAATTCATACACACATGAATTCTGCTTGGCAGGAGCTTTTTAAACACGTAAATCAGAAAGTCCAAGATTCTACAGCAAACCATTGACAAATCCAAGTTGCTCTACAAAATATTGCTTATGTCCTCTTTAGACAATACGGAGAACTCAGACATTGAAAATGATCGTGCTGTATGACACCGATTACCTCACCAATAAAGGCAGCACCTCAGAGGCTAGCAATCACAGCAAAGAGCACAAAGGCAGAGGAAAAGGATCTCTTTGACAGGGCCTTGATCACACACACACACACACACACAACAGACAGGCTCAGGCTCAATGGAGAAGAAAGCAAGGGGAGCTTGCTGAAAAACCAGTGCTGTTGAAGTAAACTATTGTTGCACTCTTCAATGTGTCAAAAATAAAAAGGGGGGGGGGGAAAGTAGATGGAAATGAGCACAAGACAGAAAAGGGACAAATGGATAGACATTTCACATGATCAGGGACGGTATATTAAAATCTACTTTACTGTGTGAGCGTGTAATGAAGAGATGATGTTCATGTACAATATGGTAGCAGGCAGCAGAAAACACACTTCTATTGTTAGTGAGTCAAGGCAAGCCAGCTAGTCCACATTTTCTATGTCATGTGTTGAGGCACTCTGCAGGCCTAAACTGGGGTCTAGTAAGGGAAAGGCAGGCGTGACTCCATGTTTTAGCATATCATTGCACTCAGTTTGAGCCATGTCAATGGGTCATTTTAGCATCTACAGTTTTTGGCTAAAGTTACATTATTTCAAAAATGTTTGAAAACATTGTGAACATTTTAAGTTATTACTTCTTCATGCACATCAAGCACATTCAAATCTATGCCCCAAAATGTCATCTGTGCTAGTGCTGTTTTGGGAACAGCCCTCCCTAGACTTCTGCTAAATTTGCACTGAATAAGAATTTGTTAACAAAAAAAAAAAATAATCATGTCAGATATGGCAACGGTTGCTTTATATGTTAATACCTCCATTATCAAAATCCTACAATGGCAATTTCTTGTTTCAATAATGCAAGCCATTTAATTGGAAATGTTTACACTTACACACAAACACACACCTGCAGCCTGATGTCACTTTGTAACAAGTGAAGAGAACTCAGCTGATACAAATCTGAGAATACTTAAACAGTGTTACTGCCTGAAATAATTTCCAAAACAGGGTTGGCACTGCTGTATTCAGGTGACCTGGTCTTGAGAGGGGCTCAAATTACATGCCATTTAAAACAGCATCTGAAAGAGGTGGAAAGAATACAAGGGAAGTCCACTTTGAGAGGTATTAAAAAAAATAAAAATAAAAAAGGAAAAGGGAAGGATTTGATTAATTTGCAATAATGTGGTTAGTCCAGGGATCATTTATAACAGATAAAAAAAAACCTGCTTAACACAAGATCAATAATGTTCCATCACATTTCTAGGGTTAATAAAGTTTTCACACTTTTCTTGTCTAAAACAAAGAAAACAGAAGGTACTTCTCCATATAGGGACTATAAAGTCTTCAGTTATAATGCGAATGCGCAGTATTATAACAACATTTGGCAACAGTTCTTTCTACGACTAGATGGACCAATAAGGCGATCCTATAACCAAGTCATAAAGGATATGATATGCCACATCTAATGGCATGGGGGAACTCAATGATCATTTCCATATTCATTTCACATTCAAATGCATTGCCTGCAAATTATTATTGCAAATGAAGATGCACAAGATGATGATTTTGTGGTGATATGGTAAGTAAACACAATATGCCCAGCACAGCACAGGTCAAAGTAAAAAAAAAAAGAAAATGTGTCATTTAGAAAAGACATGACATTAAATGAATGAAAAAAACAGTACTTAATATTGTTCTTCAAGGTATTCTTGGGTAAAAATGACTTTATTTATTTATAGGTTTATTCAACAAAAGTATTACAGTGTGTTCATAACCAGCCTGCATAGGATAGGACAAATATTCACAGGAATAGAAATTCAAGCAGAATGAGGTCATGAGGACAGAAAGAGAGACTGAATAAGTGAGTAGGACAGTGTGTGAGTTCATACTGAAACTGACCTTCCATGTGCATGGAAGTCCAGGTGCACGTTCCTGTCTTCAGGAGAGAGTGCCCTCTTGGCTCTCTGGTGACTGTTGTGCAGCGCTTCTGTGTCATATGATAAACCTTCATAATGGCGAATATATTTGTTCAAGGGGTTCCCAAACTGACCTGAAAAAGAGATCCATGGCAGTGACAATCTTTTTTTGTCAACAAACATCTGTTGTTACATTTTGCTTAGATATTTGACTATGATTCCTGGTTCAGTTATTTATCTATCTTATATAGAATTTGACTGACACAGTAGACAGATATTAGAGCTTGCAACATGTTGCTGACTTTTGTTCAGCACTCTATTGAGGGGAAAAAAAGTAAATAATCACTCATGTTTTGATCATTTTGGTGAATTTTATTTACAACTAATGGACTAGCAAAAGCACTAATGTGTTTCTTTGTAAAGACTTCATCAGAGCATATATAAAGCAAAAATCTATTTTGCTAAAGGAAACATTACGTCATTAACAGCAAAACAACGGCACCTGTACGTCTACAAGAAGACATTGCTCATCTCTATGAGGCCCTATTTTACAGACATTTTGACATGTCATAGGAGGAATAGCAAAGGTTTTATTAATAATTTTAACAAATAGCTCTGTTCTATTCAAGTGTCCCAGTAAAGCATGACAGGGACCCTCCCAGTTATTTACTGAACAATACCAGGGCCCTGAACCTGAAGAAGGTAAATGGAATTCAGCCATCATTAACTTTATTATTTACCTGTGTGTTTCCTACTGTGACATGTCAAAATGTCTTTCATGAAAAGGCCTATGGAGCCATGTTGGACCAGGGTGAGTCTCTGTAATAGTGGCCAGCTATAGTACAGCAAGCAGTCACTCACTAGATATGCTTAACAGGCTTATTCAGCTTATTGATGTGACCCCAGAGGTAATCCTGCTGGCTTTCATACTGACCATCTCTTTGTTCATTCCACAAAGACAAAGATAGTCAGTTTAAAGCACAAGCGAGGAGCACATGACGCACATCAGGTGACCGAGGTTCTGTTTCAGTACTACTGTATGTCATTGTGCGAGAACAGTGACTGAATTGGCTGCATGCTGTTTAAATGCTAATCATTTCAAAGACAACACAGAATGCTAGCTAACAGGAGATGTGTCTCATGTTTTGAGTCTTTATAGGAAAAGAGCTGCTGTGAGCTACAAATGCAGCCTTTGAGAATAAGTTCATTAGCAAGGGCTCCATTTAAAGAGTTGTGACTGACACTGAGCTCGAAACTTTTATAGTAAAAACCGTAGAAAAATACACTTTATCAACGGACTTCCACAGGCAACACTGCTTTGCTCATTTCCGTGTACGGTTTCCATGTAGTCACAACTCCCCAAACTGGGAGAGGCTGTTCCTGGCTAGTAGCAACTTGTCCATGAATGCAGCAAGAAAATGTTCCAACAATCAGCTTCTTTAGCCCTTCATCATCAATGCAAATAACGGCAGAAAACTAGACTGAGCCAACAGTCAGCCTGAAAATCAACAAGATGTGCTTTGGGATGAGAGCGCAAGGCTGTAATTAATCAGGAAATATGTTGATTTTGTACAAAAACAAACACTGCCAACTCAGAGTGCCCAGATCAGCCTTCTCAGGAGGCCATGACAACTCCATTAATATGTAATAATGTGACAACACAAGACTGATTTATCAACAGACGCTATCAACAGACGGTCATTTGCATTTTTGGGATGTTTTAACATTTCTGCTTACATAAAAAAAAAAAATCATAAAAGAATGTAGCTACAGTATCATTTGTTGGTTTATTTGAGCATGTAAACATCATATTCTGGTTTCAGATACCTGAATAAGCCCTCATGGTTTTGGAAACGTGAATCTATATTATTAGTCAGAAAAATTAATTAATTAAAAAAACTAGCAAAACTAGAATGCATGCAAACATTCTCACAAAGACAGGCTGCTACTCAGATTTCTTACAGTTACCAAGTATTTAAACCTGTTTGACACATATTTTAATGTGGAGGCTACGATCACTGGACAAAAACTACATTCAAGTTAACCAGATCTGTTAAGTCAAAAACCAGATCTGTTAAGTCAAAAACCAGAGTTTTCCTGTGAATGTGAGGATACTTCCAGGCTATTTTTCAATAGCGGTTCAGGCTCAACCGGTGTTGCAGCATTCCAACCAGTCTGAAACACAGCATTCACTTCTGCAGCCCCTAAACTTAAAATGAACAAAAGCCACCTTAAATTCATGTTTTTATTCATCACAATCTCACCTCATCTACCACTAGGAGGGTTATCAATGTCTGTTGAAAATATAAAGCATATAGAATCCATTAGAGTTGTTCTGTAATAATTTAGTGAATTCATATTTTATTAATTGCAACATAACTCAAAACTCACCAAAATAAGTAAAAATACTTTATTTTAAATTTAAATGCATTTATATTGCCAATTGTTTTAAACAAGATTACATGTTTCATTTTTATGTTTTAAATTTGTTAAATTATATTTAATTAACTCTTCCCGCAGAGTTGCCACTATGTAAGACATAGCGGACACAAGAAAAGACACCGAATCGACTGGCTCAATCGGGATTGGCTTTACTCACAGATCGGTCCAGCGGTTTTCACACAAATCGCGAAATAAAACGCAATTATGACTTTAATCTCAGAATTAATACAGTGGAGCGGAGAGAGAGAGAGAGAGAGAGACGAGCTCTGGGGCGCCACCTAGGCTTCGTGTTCACGCTGGCCACTTCAGGCACACCTGAAAATTTCCGTGGAATTTTTAATTTTCTAGTTGTTTTTAATGTGTTGTTAAATCAATAATACTTCTGAATTGATTTCTATTACATTCACCCCTCTTTCCTAGGCACTTCGGTGTGCTGCACTGAATAACATATTGAATCATGACCGGAGAGTAACTAACAGCCCTACTTTATTTGGGCCTGAATAAAATACCTCACTAAGAGGTAGTAGCTGAAATTACTGGACAGGCAGCAACAAAAGCTGGAAAAAAAAAAACTGGCAGTCAATTTCACTGTGAAGGCTACATCATCAAGATTTCAGCGCAATCTGTTTCGGCCTTAAGTGCCCCAGTGAAGTGCAATTCTTGACACAGAGGAAACTGACAGGAACAGAGGAGGTGGTAACAGTATGGATCACAACTGATCTGAGCCCAACATTACCATACATGCTGGGTGATGTCAGGCTGGCTAACACAACACATCAAACACCCCACAGCTCAGGGCAAGTCAAATGCCTCCTCAACATTATGCATCATACAGTTCTGGAGGAATAACAGAAAGGGGGTTGGTTGTAATCTGCAAGCATAAAGGCTGATTAAGATTGTCTTTTACAAAATTGTTTAATTGCTCAAGAATATGCTCTGCAACGTACAGTCAGTGTAAGCAGGCCAAGAAACAGCAGCTTTGTCAAAAGTGAGACAATCTAGTTTATTTGAAAAACTGACCTTCTCTGAAATGTGTAGTCCTTACAACTAAAACATGCACAATCCACACATTGCTTTTCCAACGTGCCTGTCATATTGATCATAAATTTTAGGGCAGTGTGTGGTTTAGTGGAAAGAAGCAATTTGCCAGGCGTTTGTAGCAATTTAGGATCAGATCGGGACATCTTCCTGAGTAAACGGTTTCTCTCTCTGACATCTCAGGACCTATTCATGAAAAAAGTGACCAGTCTTACCTTCACCAGTGTCTAATATAGACTATGAAGTGAAGATTGGCAATTAATGTATAGACAGAACTGCAATCCTGCTAGCTCACGGCATACAAAATATGCAGTTCAGCTGTGTACCAGCATTAAAACACAGATGGTAAACCAAAGGCATGAAAACGAAATCTAGTGGGTTTTCCTGTCCTGGTTTTGCATAACGTCTCGGCTCATCCTGCACTTTTAAGCGACTTGTGGTGTCAGAATCTGAACAGCATCCTTTAAAAATCTCATGTTGATTCTTACATTCTTATGGCCATATATTGTTTACTTGTACTTGACAATATATGTTACTGCACACTGTGTAAAACTAGCACTTTCAGCTATTTTTTCACCTGTTTTGTCATTATGTTTGCACCTTGGGTTGTATAACTGTACAAAATGTGAAAGTAGTGTCAACATTCCACAACAATAAGCATTTTAATTCCAATCATCAGGGTGGAGAGACACTAAACTTCAGGTGGAATAATTTGCTTTTTAATCAACGTGGAGGTTTGGCCCTGCTTGTTTCACTAATGGTGACTCAGTGAGACCTGGAAAATGTGATTAAAACTATATCTACACATTATGAAACACTCCCACACACACACACACACACACACACACACAACTTCTACTGAAACTAACGCAATAAACCCAACGTGCTACTCATTCTTCCTGTTCTGGCAAGAACAGGAAAAGAAAGCTACTTTACATTGCGGATCCCTTCTGCTGTTGCACATTGCAGGTCAATAGTGGAAAACAAAACAGATACACGGCTCACGGATTTGCTTCTGACAGATGTAATAGCTGTCAAGCGTTGCGGCAGCGCGGCATATCTTATATCTGCATGAGCACCCTGCTAGCTTAGATTAGCGACTAGTTTACTAGTTTATTTGCCAGCGCAGACACACTTAACGTTAAGCTAGTTGTTTCGAAATTACGCGAACGCCAGTGAACATTTCTGTTACTTCCGACTGTATTGAATCCTCTCGCCATTCAAATGGTCTGTTTGTAGACGTTGGCGCTTAAATGTTGACGTTAGTTTATCACTCAGGAACTGTCGAGGACAGGATGTTATTCTATCAAGAGTACTCAGCCCGTTTCACTCAAACGTAATTAACTGGATATAGTTACACAACAAGGCTGGCTAACGCTGGTTAAGCACTCCAAATAGTACACACAGGTTAGCAGTCAACACTACAGTTACCAGTAACATTAGCCAGCTAGCTAGCAAGTTAGATAGCCAGAGTACAAGTGACTGATCCGATTAGCGCTAGCTCCACCGACGAGCACTTTCCTTCCCCTGTGAATCAATGGCAAACTTACCTATAATGTCTCGTAGGCAGCAAAACATGAGAATTAGTTTGACAAATATCATATCGAAAGTCCCTGTAAGCCCAATAAACTAGCTAAGCGACACCGCTGAGTGTTTCTTGTTTCGTTTTCTTTCACTTAAAGGTGTAGTCGCCCTTCCTAGTTAGCTAGCTCCCATCACAAACACCGGCGCTGCCTGTCTCGAGCAACCCGACCGACAGACCGACAGACAGACAGAGAGGCGCCCCCTCTCATGCATGACATGGACACACCCATCCGTCTGTAGGGGGACTCTTAAAAACCAGCTACAAATCACCTCTAAACCACCATTCAGTTTAATACAAGGACAACAACACATTGTTATGTAAATGTCTCGGCTACCAGCCTGAAAACAGGCACCAACTTCTATTTTCAGTGGTTCGTTAGGAAGTTGTTAACTTCCGCAGATCATGACTTCCGTGTTTACCGACTGTTTTTGGAGGTAGGTTTTTTATATAGTGGTGAGGTCATATGGAGGACAAAATCCTACTTATGATAAAAGAAAGAAATGAATGATAAAATGGAAACTGCAACTAAATTGAGAAATTCATATATATAAAAGCTATAGATGTATACATTTGAATATATAAATAAATCTATAACAAATTGGAAGATCGCCTGCAAGGTTAACTTCAAAATATGCAATCAGTGAATTCCATGAGATTCTCCATTGCTGAAGGGAGAAACCTTTTTTATCCCCAGATTTATTTTGAAAGGATAAGTGAATAACTATTAGTTTTACAAGCAGGTAAAGCATAACATGACATCCTGCTGGCAACAGTAAAACACATCAAAGAAGTGTTCAGACTGAGTATTGATTTCCTGCTTTCGTTTCCTGTGTTTGCCAGTAATTTATGTCAAATCTCTCCACTTCATGCGAATAATCTTTGAACAAAACAAGGATGTCTCTGTGCTAAGCTGTGACACCAGCAGATCAAAGAACAACTTTTGATCTCAATAGACTCTCAGTAAAAACAACTAGGATTAACGGTACTGACTGGTATGTGGTTTGACATTGGTAAAACTTAAGGTATAACATCTGGTCATAGTCCTCTAAACCAGCTGGTCAGGCTTTATATTTATATATAAATTATATGTGCTTTACATTCCAGAAGCTGGCCAGGTCATGCTTGTTAGTGATTGCATACATGTAGTGGTCTACTTGCAAGCAAATGCTGTATTTCAAAATTAAAATAGATTCAAAAGTACAAAAATATGTTTCAAGTTATGTATTTAAACTATTTAGTATTAAATCATCACATTAATTGAGAGCTCAATAATAATAACACAACAGTGAAAAAGGCTTTTTTCATTGAGGCATTTTAACTGGTTTCAAGGTTTCAAGGTTTTTTATTGTCATATGCAAACATTTACAGAGGCAAAAGTATGCAATGAAATTCTTGTGTCTCTTCGACACCTAACGCTAATGCAG
>JAVQJF010063260.1:0-18820 GCA_036023855.1 Gadopsis marmoratus | reverse complement strand
TTTGCTATACATATTTTTATGTTTGCTGTGCAACATGAATAAAATGTTCCACGCACGTTTCAGCAAAATGTCTCTTCTGTTTTCATTAGTCAGAGCATGTGAATGCAGCTCCCACTGTTCATCAATATAATGCACTGTAACTCCGAGGTAATTACGGTTACCCAGCAATATCCAGTAGTCTCCAGTGAGAGCAACAGTTGGTGCACGTTGTAACACCGTCGCTTTTGTAGTCCTCTCCTTTTCATACAACTCGTGTCGTGTCTTCTTCTTGTGATGGTGCGGCTCATACGTGCCACTATTCGTTGCGATCCTAACAGCGTTCCTCAGACCGACATCTTCCACAATACTGCAGTTTGTAGCTATCCACTTCGCTATGGCATTTGTTAGTTTGTCTTGGTTTTGTTTATCTATACTTCTCCCACACACAACGTGGTCTGCCGAAGCCTCCCTCTACTGTTTGTTTGGGTGGGTGATGCTGGCATCAACGGTGTGTATTGCATTTAAGTGATACTTCAGACTCAAAGTACTCCTGTGATAAGAAAATTCAACTTTGCAGTGGTTACAAATAACTTTGGTTCTATCAACTCCGCCGTCTGGAAGAGATTTAAAATAAACATATCAATGTAAGATTTCGGTACCTTTCTCCATTTTTCTGTCCCCGCCTGTTCTTGTGCTCTCATTGGTTGAGACGCGTGATGACGCCCAGCCAATACTTATCAACATCCCACCCCTCCTGTGACCCATGGCTCTGAATATTCAGAGCAACGGACTTTCAAAATAATAATAATAATAATTTTAAAAAATTGCCTTAATGCGCGATAAAAGACTGGCGGCCCAGTCCTAGGCCTTAAATATGTATTTCTTTCCAGTACTTATAATATCCCTTTATCCCAGAGTCATTATACACACTTTAATATATGTAGAAAAAATTCAATACAACATTTATCCATAGGGCAATAGGACGTGATGTGATACTGACCTTTAAATATCAGTATGGTCCCATTGATGAGAGCTGTCAGTCCATTGATGGGAGAACCACTGCATAGGTCCACATCACCAAAGAGTCCTACACACACACACACACACACACACATACATTATTAAAAACTGATCCAGTGTGGTATTTTTAACAAAAGTAATTTTGTACGGTAGAAGAAAAAAAACAGATCAGTAGGCTGTCACGTTATAACATGAAATTGTTATAACAATATACCATTTATCTTGTTATAACTGAAATGTTTTATGTTATACAAAATTAAATAGTATATTGTTATAATGTGATAAGTTTCCATGTTGTAATAACATGAAAACATCTTGTGATAACAATAAACATTTCATGTTATAGTGTGATACTGATCCATTTTTTGTTTTCTGGCCTGACAGCAATACACTCCTAGTTTTAATACAGAGACATTGAATGTGTCAAGAAAAGATCTGTTAAAAACATGTAATTAGTTGTCATTACTGTAAACTAAAATATGTAATATTCAGTTTGTAATAGTTGTATGTGTAAAGACACAAGAGACTGAAATTTGCCAAAATGGGACACACGCAAACACACACACACACACACACACACATCCACAGGACCACTTGTCTTACCTGTCCCTGGGCCCTCAGAACCTCCTTCCACCAAAGAGAGACCCAAGACCTGGGCTACATCCTGTAGGGTGCTAGGTATGGGCCCGGAGCCTGCTGGGCCACTGAGAACTGGCAACAGTGTTTGGTCAAATGCAATAAATGTAATTGTAATTGTAATTAAATAGAAATAAATCTTACAGTGCAGCCCAATTCAATTAAGCAAATGTTTTGTTCAAAATGAAATTAAAATAATCTCTGATTAATTAACCTTGACTTGTCCCAGATGTAGTCACTCCACCAGGTGACAGGCCCAATTGGACATTCACTTTACCACCAACCACTCCAGGACCAGAGGGACTGACAGGAGCACTGCTGCCCAAAGACGGAGCACTGTAGCTGGGCAGAGAGGATCCAAGTACTGGTGAGATTGGAACTCCACTATGAGAGGAAGCGCTGGACATTGGCAGCAGCCCAACAGGGATGTTACTTACACCTACAGGGAAAAATAGTGTCTTTTTTATAATTGTTTTTATCATTTGCAATTAGACAAAATAATATTATCTTTGAGTAAAAAATGACATTTTAAAAAAGGAAGAAAAAAAAATTCTAAACCATGTTGTAGTGGAGATGATACCCAATTATACTTGTCAATCAAGCCAGGTGAAGCGAGTCAATTCATCAAACTTCAAGCATGCCTTAAGGACATAAAACCCTGGATGACCAGCAATTTTATAATGCTTAACTCAGACAAAACTGAAGTTATTGTACTTGGCCCTGAACACCTCCGAAACACATTATCTAGGGATATAGTTTCTTTAGCTGGCATTGCCCTGGCCTCCAGCACCACTGTAAGGAATCTTGGAGTTATCTTTGATCAGGATATGTCCTTTAACTCACATAAAAAGCAAATTTCAAGGTCTGCTTTTTTTCACCTACGTAACATTGCAAACATTAGGCACATCTTATCTCAGGAAGATGCAGAAAAATTAGTTCATGCATTTGTTACCTTAAGGCTGGATTACTGTAACTCCGTATTATCAGGCAGCACCAATAAGTCCCTTAAGACTCTCCAGCTGATTCAAAATGCTGCGGCACGTTTACTGACACGAACCAGGAAAAGAGATCATATCACTCCAATACTAGCATCTCTACACTGGTTACCTGTAAAATCCAGAATAGAATTTAAAATCCTCCTCCTCACCTATAAAGCCCTTAATGGTTGGGCACCATCATATCTTAAAGAGCTCATAGTACCCTATTACCATACTAGAGCATTGCGCTCCCAGAATGCAGGGCTTCTTGTGGTTCCTAGAGTCTCTAAACGTAGAATGGGAGCCAGAGCCTTCAGCTACCAAGCTCCTCTCCTGTGGAACCAGCTTCCAGTCTGTGTTCGGGAGACAGACACCCTGCTCACATTTAAGAGAAGGTTTAAGACTTTCCTCTGTGATAAAGCTTATAGCAGGGCTGACTCAGGTGAGTCCTGAGCCACCCCCCTTAGTTATGCTGCTATAGGCCTAGACTGCCGGGAGACATCCCATGATGCACTGAGCTCCTCTCTCCTCCTCTCCCTGGAGCAGTAGAGTCTGGATCTGTGACTGTAGCAACCTGCTGCCTCCATGTTCCTGATCAACAGCCGCTGCTGCTATTATTGTTTTTGCCCTTATTATTAGTATTACTATTATATTGCTACCAGTATGATTTTTATTATTAACATCAAAACCATTATATCTCTCTCTCAACCCAACCGGTTGAGGCAGATGACGCCCACCCAGAGCCTGGTCCTGGTTCTGGTCCTGCTCGAGGTTTCTGCCTGTTAAAAGGGAGTGTTTCCTTGCCACTGTCTCCTGGTGCTGCTCATGGTGGGAATTTGTTGAGTCGATCTAGACCTGCTCTATGTGAAAATGTGCCCTAAGATAACTTTATGATATGGCGCTATATGAATGAAACTCAAATGAATCCTCACATATATGGAGGGATTTACAAGTAAGAAAGTTCATAAAAATGCTTTCACTTTCACCCCTATAAGTAGAACTGAAGAAAAAAGGGAGGACTGACTTCCACTTCTGAGCTGCTTGTTAACTATGGACACAAAATACAGCTTTAAATGTATTTTGTAAAAAATATGATCAGTAAGGCAACCTGGCTGAGTTTATAATGCCATTCATTTGTATTTGCTGTAGATTATCCTGCATTTTAGTCTGTGTACTCAGAAGAGTGTGTGTCTGCAGGGATAGAAAAGTAATTTATTTGGCTTCTTTTTTCCCCCCCACTCTAGCCTGCTTTGTTTTTTGTGAGGAACATTGAATTTCATGACCTCTAAGTGAGCACTTAAAGGCATTCTGCCCTCTAAATGTAGACCATCCGAACCAATATTACATCTGAATAAGTCCTTAATAGATTACATTAATTCTGATAATAAAAATCACCGCCTTTTAATATGTTTTCATTAAACAACCACAGTTTGAATCTCTTAACAGAAATCAAGGGCAAACTTGGGAAACATTGTGGTTTGGGATAAAAATTATTACTTTGTTATGGTTAGGAGACCTTTGTTGTCATGGTTATATTAAGTACTAAATAATAAATTCAGACATGTCCATGTAGAACACTGGCTTGTTTGCTCACTTGACTTAAATCCAATTTTATTAACAAAATAAAAATTAACTTTTACTTTTAGAGCGGTGTGTTAACTGCAACAATCGCAATCACTGCAGCTTCCTCGGCCGCCATTTCCACAGGTTGGTTGCCCCTCCCCTTCCACTACGTAGCCAAGATGGCGACCATTGGGGGTGAGAGGTGTGCAGTGTTCCACACTCAACTTTTTAACCGTTATGAGTACCCCGTCCAGGTACCCGGTGCATTTTGCTGTACTTGTTAGTGTACGCAAACGGAGACATAGACATGGTTCAGGTTATGGAACAATCATGCATAAAAAGAAAAAACAAGGTTGACTGTCGGTTGGAAATAAGAAACACGTTGTAACTGGACCATTTTGGGGCACTTGCTGAATGCTGTTGATCTTCTTGGAACCACAGCTCCATGATACTCCAGGCTGTACTCTGCCCAACACATGCTGCTTCCTGCACGGGATGAGCTGTGATGAATAGACGAATTAGGCTTTTGTTTCCTCCCTGATTCCAGCTTGGTCTCGTGGCGGTCTGAACTGTTTACTAACCTCTGGCACTGCCCAGCATGTTGTACATGCCGAGTGGGAAACAGGCACAAGCACCAGAGCTGTCAGTCTTTATAAAAGGCTAAAAACACGAATGCAGAATTTCAAAACGTAAATCTCAAACGAGGCTTGACATAAAGGAAAGGCTGGAAACTTGGCAGCGTTAGCAGGCCACTTATCGAGCGTGCACATTTAACCCCTGCTCTCTGCGGATTTGACTGATGGGTGTAGAAATGACGGAGAAAGGAATTAGAAAACTCGCAGCTTGCCGCCTCCACTCCTAGTGAGGCCAAATAAATCACGCAGTCATGTTAAACGACACAGGCTTGTCATAAACTTTGCCTCCTGTCATGTGCATTTAATCTGATTTTATTTTTATGTTGCTCTCTAATAACAATGCGACATTGCAAGCGAGTCACCACCAAGGGAGACCATAACAATAATGCCTCCCTCTGCCTCTTGCTGTCACACTCTCGCCTCCTGTCGAGCTGAGCGGTTTTCGTCTGTTTAAAATTCAAACATTCTGTCTTGATACCAGACGCTTTCATTGTAGTGTTAATAAAAATCTGATCAATTTTTTCCGTCTCGTTTTTGTTATTAGAGGGGTCCCTGTTCTGACCCGCCAGGAAAACAAAGTATATAGTTGTTTCAGAAAAATTCAAAGGGAGAGAGTGTTTAAATATTTGGTCAACATCAGAATGATGCTGACCAAATATGCCAAGTCCGGGCACCTCCAACTGGTGGGGGGGGCCTCCAACCAGTAGACCCAGAACAACCTGGAAGGATTATCCTATATATCATATCTGGCCTGGAAACGCCCAGAGATGGTGATATTTAAGTTAGGAGAACATTTTATTTTCTAGCTTATTTGTTAAAGAATGAGTCTCAATGAGAAGAGCAACACCTGCACATCGACAAACCACAAATTCGCAAGAGACGATGCTTTGATCCCAGTTCTAAACATGTTGACCCGACATCGGTCCGTCAGGTGTCTTGTTGATAGCAGTGCATCTGCAAATGTTAGTGTATGTTGATGGACAATTATGTTTGTATAAGTAGAGATGTTCTGGGAAAATACAGCTTTAATATGTTCTGTTTCCTTTCATGTAATTTACAACTATTTGAGATGTTATTATTTCTGTACCACATATGTCTAAGACTAAAGAAATTACAGTTAGTTCTGTGGCAGGGGCGTAACTTCTCTTTAAGGGAGGGACAAAGTGGTTGTTATGGTGTGGCTGAAAATGATGCAGAACCAGTGTTACGTAATCAATCAGTCTTACCAAGTTAGATGTCATTCTGTCACTTCGTCACCACATTTAACAAATTTTGCCTTTTAGGTCCATTTAGGATTTTTATGTCTGCCTTCACGATGTTAGAAATTGCGGACTTGACTCTGTGTTTCATTGTTTGCACCCACAATAAAGTCAAAACTCACCACAGTTATCGCAACATGCGTGTACCCCTGTGTGTGTGTGCGCGTTTAGCTTGTGTTAGTGAGCCTATAGGCCCCTTCCTCCCTCCATATGAGCCGAGTTTATGGTCCATATTTTATCACATTTATCACACTCACAACACTACAACTAACCTCGGCTGACTTTGATAACTCTGCATGGTACTCATGACTAGGTGTGTGTGTGTGTGTGTGTGTGTGTGTGTGTAAAACTGAGTATGACTTTCAGAGCATCTGCTGGGTGCGGGCATGGCAGGGGGGCACAGGTGGTATATTGTTTGTAGCCACACACACTCATACACACTGATGACGCTCACAGATGCTGACCTTGTACGAGGCCAGGCTCCTGGACTGTCAGCACTTGTCACACACACACACACACACACACACACACACACACACATGCACACACACTAAGATAAGGTGCCCATTTACACAGGGCTTGTCAGAGGCTGCCGCTCTTCCCACTGGGGGTATATGTGTGCTGCTGGTGAGGAAGAGGGGCATCGAGGTGGGAGTATTGATGAATAATGCTGCAGGTAATGAGATGGGTGATGACGGGGACAGAAACACGAGCAGCCGGGAACTTGTTTATATGTACTTTGCTGTCGCATAACTTTGAGAATTGCTTGTGAAAATGGTGGGGAGATAAAACTGGGAGTCGCAGCCACGATAGAGGAAAGGTATTCACACAACCCAGCAGGGTTATGATCCTTAAGGTGTTCACAGATAAGCTTTGCATTGCATTGAGCACTGTGACAAAACCTCCATACATACAACCGTGAGGTTGTCCAAGGAGAAGCTGGGGATTTGAAATCTCAGTAGTTACCATTTTTTTTTCTCACCAAAATCCACAGCTGAAGGCGTAGGAATGTACTGAAGCAAATACAGCTTCTCCAAACTGCATTAATGTTACTGTCACAAATAATGTAGAATGACTATAACAACATTTACCCAACTTTTCAGCCTGCAGCTACTTCTTCCATTTACTTTTTTTTTTTTCTGCTCAAACATCAGCTCACAGTTTAAACACGTTTGACAGCATTTTCTTTCAGCTGGCAGGGAAGCGGAGTGTTAGAGGTGTAAATGAAAGATAAAACATGCTTGGGGTTCAAAAAACTATCCATGAGCGACGCTCAGAGTGCAGACAGTGGAGCATCGAGAGCAGAAGACAGCCACGAAGATAACATTCCTGATCAAGGCTGGTGTACGAAACCACCCAAACAACTGGACAGAATCTCACCAAAGTGACAGCATGTGATAGACTTTCCTACCAGCATTCAAAACGTGTGGTTCCTATTACAATACACACCATGAGAAACAGTTGCGTTTATTCCATTTGTCTTATCTTAACATGAAGTAAATGGGACACATAATTTACACCATCTTTTGAAGAATTATCCACAGATTCTTTTTTTTTTTAAATCAAACTTAAACCTGCATTAACTGATTTCTTTGGCCACGTCATGTTTATGGCCGGCTTGTCTGCCGCTTGGTGGTTGTGTACAGTACAGCCAGCCTGACACCAATGTGTTATCAACCGAAGCAGACGAAAATGCCTCTGGTCAGAGCAACAAAACGTGTGACGTAGCGCAGAGAGAATCCTGTCGAGAGTACGGCAAACATCTTTCTTATCGACAAAAGCTTTAAGTGCAGGTGTTTGTTCTTCTTTTAGAGGAAATATACCGTCTCATTTGTTTAATACTGATGCGATAGCGGATTCAGAACGTTCCACATCGGCGGCAGTCACCTTGGTTGTTTATAAAAATGCCTTAACAGCAGCCGTCAGCCCCATATTAGATAAAAGGTTGTGATTGGCCCCCCCCCAATGTGATCGGCTGGAAATCTGTCTGACTGGGAGGGGGATCAAACGCATCTGCCAGAGCAAATAAAACATGAGCTTGCAGATTCGTCATTCCGGGGCTACAGTTCACGTACAGTGGCTCTTCAGCCGAAAAACAGCTGAGAGTGAAACACAACAGTAAAGTTGCAAACAGTGAGTGCAAGATGCTGAAATGCTCCCTAGAGCTGAGTGGAACTGCAGAGTTGGTGTCTGTCACTAAAAGCGACACCTTTCGCATTAAACATATAATTTGATTCATTTTTGATCTAAAGTAATTGATCATAGTAGTTTTAAGTTATATTACACAATCAATGCTTTCCAGGAAATCAAGTATGGTGGATTCTGGCTGTGTCACAAAACAAAACATTCATTTCTTAATTAACTGACTACTTAATTCAGACTATCTGCATGGAGGTCCAGTCATGCACTGTGGTACTTCTCCTGCATTGACAAGCTGAAATACAGACCGAGAAAACCGCCATTCACGAGCTGCAGACGTTGAGTAGAAATAACACTGAACACCAGTTACATCCTGAAGACTTCAAATGTGCAAATTTCTCTCTACCTTATTGCAATTTCAAACATTAACTTATGTAAGGGGTTACTCTCTCCTGCCCTCTCCTTTGTACCTTGCTTCATTTAACTACACTGCGTTCTATCCGAAAGCCCCTTTATGCCGTAAGATCAACTGACATTATTTTTATGATCCTCAATATAAACCAGACATGTTAATTACAATCTTGGTTACAGGCGAGGTTCAAAATTACAGCCCGTCAAGAGGAAAATGGCAGTAAAATTTGTCTTTGGCATATAAATCAGTCAGGGTCAGCTGAAACACTGGCTGTAAAGCATGGAAGCATGCGAAAGCCTCATGTTGTCTCTGGTGAGTCTCTGAAAATCAGCCCTGGCATTTTGGCCCAGACCGGCTCGCCACAGTCGAACACACACCGCCCATCTTTGCGTTCTCCTGGACATGTAAAATTACATCATCGTGGCAGTCAGAAAAAAAGAATATTCTTGTGAACTAATTACTTTACCGAAGCTTAGTTTTTCATAAACATGTAATAATATCTCCCGACGTTAAAGGAAGCGCTCTTCATTTCAGGCGACAGGCAACACAGAGAACCCTGACTGGTGAGATCAAATGCAGGTTGCAACCAGGAATTGTTCCCCTGCAAAACGTTGCTGAAACAGACGCAGAGCGTGCATGAGGCATGCTGTGAGTGTGGCTATTTCACTGAAACTTCGGGCTGGTGTTTATCCACAGTAAAGTGTCTGAGTTGGACACTGATCTGGTGTTGCACAATGAAACGGGTGTTTTTTGACAGATACCTGGAGCACAATGGGTTATAATGAACAGATGGATTTGGCAGGCTTTACTTAGCCAATAGCAATCATTACGATATGCCGTGATTGGTCAAGATATTGATCCTGCAGCGCTGGGGAGCTGTCCAGTACAACCCTGCTGGCTGACGGAGCTCTGCAGCTCTGATGGAGCAGCTGGAGGTGAAATACCTCAGTCAAGGGCAGTTTGGCTTCAAAAGCACAATCCAAAACAACTGGTTTTATGAAAAAAAAAAGCAAGATATACCTATACATAAGAGACAACATAATGGGCTTAATGCTCTGTCTACCTTTTGGCAGGACATTTTCTCTGCAGGAGTGTAGGAATAATCAGCTGCTCTGGGGACGCACAGTCACTTACATTTATTTTAAAAACATAGGAAAAAAACAACACTTCTAAGACAAACTGTATACCAATGCAGTAGAGCCATGTAATGTTATTTCTTTCTGTGCCCAGGGTCATACTTTTCAAGAGAATGGCCCTCTGTCTGCACATATTGATATTGAAAGCTACAGAAAAAGCCATCGCACGCCAACCTTGAGTTTCTGTAGGGAAAAGAAAACACTCAGAACAGGATGAAACAGATAGAAATTGATTTTATGTACTATTATGACTGCTGGCCCTCTCACTGTGAAACTTCTGCTGCTGCTACAAACTCAGCTGGTGGCTGCGAAAGTGAATGATAAACGATCAATTAAGATAAATAAAGACATTAAACAATCATGCTATATCCCGAGATTTGTCATTTCTTTCATTCTGCTCTTTAAATAAAATAAGAAATAACATTAACATCGTATTTATCCCGCCCATGGCCTACAAACACTGCAGTACAATTTATGTCGTGGTATGGTTCTTTATTTAAACAACTGTATGGTTTCTTTAATTAAAATTCAAATGGTTTAAGCACAAATGTATAGTAGTAGATTATTAATCAGTTGTTTCATAGATATATATATCTAAAAATGTAATTAAGAAACATTATTTTGGGCTGTGGGAAACTGCGATGGGCATTTTTCAGTTTTTTCCGACACTTTGTAGACCAAACGATTAAATCAGTTAATCATCAAAATAATGGACAGATTAGTTGCTAATGAAAATAATCGTTAGTTGTTGTTAAGATTAGTTGTTAACATTGGCTCAGTATGAAAACTTTGATTGGGTGGTTCCTTGTAACAGTGAGCAACAGCGTCTTTACAAGACTGAGCTGTGCGTTTTAAACATGGCTCCAGTAGAGTAAAGACCTTTTTACTGACTTTCAATCAGTACAACAAAAAATGATTGAAAATATCATGAAAAGGCGGAAGTCACGTGTGTCACCGACACGAGACAAGACGGGGAATATTTCTCTCTTTGTTTTGTCGTTCTGGACCTGCACAGGAGAAAGGTTTTCTCAAGGCCTTCAGATATCAGCAATATATTCAAATCTGACAATCTTTCTTACTGCTGCACCTCTGATTACCCACGACACCCGCAGCTGTCAAACTGAGCCACTCAGCGACTGTGATCAGCAGTCATTAGCAGCTGCAGCAGTCACATGTTGGCCCCTCATGGAAGTGACTGCCTTTCTCTTTGTGGCCGCATTTGCATTTTGGACCTACACCAGAAACATTTCACATAAAGACGTGTTCGTCATGCATTGAAAAATGGTCTGTTCTTTGCAGAAACACATTGCATTATTTTTCATATGTGTTGAGAAACACATCAGCGAGTGTGCAGACGGCATGGGCACCCTGAGCGTCCCCATATGCAACAAGCTGTGATGCTCTGTGTGTTCTGACACCTTTCTATCAGAACCAGCATTCACTTCTTCAGCAGTTTGAGCTACAGAATCTCTTCTGTTGGATCGGACCACACGGTCCAGCCTTCGCTCCCCACGCGCATCAGTGAGCCATGACCCCGTCTCCGGTTCAGCAGTTCTCCTTCCTTGGACCACTTCTGGTGGGTGCTGTTATGACTAAGGGGTGTATGTGAGCTGGCCTTTGCCATAGTAGCAGGTTTAAGATGTGCTGAAATATTTACATTCATCCAGAGATCTGAAAGATGTTTTGTTTGCAGCAGATTAGCAGCAGATTAGCAGCTCTGTAGTGTGATAACACCAATAATCCCCTCACGTGTGTCCGTCTACCCTGCGACCTCTGGAGCTTTTCACCACATCTACCTCCAAACCGCGCTCGCCGGGGTTCTTATTGCTATCAGATCTGGCTTGGCCGAGCCGACCGGTGTTTTAACTTTTTAGTAAACGTGGTCGTGGTTTTCCTTGACAGATGTTGGGGAGGAATTTTATCATGCGGCCGCGCCAAAGGCTGCTCAGAGAGCAACAGAGCCGTTTTATCTGGCACGGCGAGTATGACACCTACGTTCACAGCTGTGTAGTCTTTCCCAGCATGCATGTGGGTGCGTATATATATATATATATATATATATATATATGTGTGTGTGTGTAAAAATGTTTTTATTTGCATATTATCTTTGACCTTCCACATTTTTCTGAGAAGACAAATGTGACTGGAAGTAAGATTTTTAAAGTGTGTGTGTGTGTGTGTGTGTGTGTGTGTGTGTGTGTGTGTGTACACTTGATCAGGGTGGATTTTTCAGACCGGGTTACAGTCTAAATGTACAGCCCAGAAGGGGGGTGTTTTTCTTCAGAGTTCAACATCTCCGAGCCCTGGCAGAAGAGCAGCGGAGCACATTTTCAGTCCAGTTTTTACCTCCAACTTTTTCTTTTTATCATGAGTTAGTGTCACGCCCTCCTCCTCCTCCAGGAATCGCTCGGGAAAAAAAAGCCACAATTTCTGTTCTGCTGTGAAAACATAGCTCTCTCTTCGGAGCGAACCCCGGCCTGGAAAAGCGTTTGATTGAGGCGTGTTTCATGTTTAGACACAGTAGGTCTATTCATTTCTGCTCACTTGCTGAGTGTAAGAGCAGGAGCGCCGCAGTGCGCTGTTACCTTTGAGGAAGAGAGGAAGCATCAGCTGCTGCATCTTCATCCTTTCTCCTCACGTTTCTGGTTTCAGCACCTTCATTTACGTCTGCTCTCTTTTGTCAGCTTCTGTCATTTACTCGAATACCACATTTTCCCAGAGTCGCAGCTCAGCACACATCAGACGTGCCGTCGCAACAATCAGCTGAACTCACTGTGCTTTCACACTCTCTGGTTTCATAAACGCTGTAAAGAAGTCGCAGAGAAAAGGCTCCTTGTAACTTCTGTACCAAAAGTTATCCAGGTGTCTGAAAGCCAAAGCAGCAGGATGCAGATTTGCCAAAATGTAATCGCTTTAAACCAATATTCAGACATTCGGAGAGTGTGGCCCTGTCCACAGGTACCAGAACCCACCTAACCGTGAATCTCAGTTATATCTCGTCTTGAGTAAAACCTTCAAATCGTAGTTTTACGGTTTTAGGACTGTTTCTTTGTTGGGAGCCAGCAACCAGCGGAGACTGATCCTGGATTTAGTTACCTCTGGACAGAGCCGGCTAGCTGTTCAACTGCGCTGCCAAGCAAATAGCGTCTCAGCGCAATCCCTTCTTTCTGAATTCGCCCGTGAGTTGGTTCATTGCTTCAGTTCATTTCAAATATGTCATAGAATATGCATGTTATATATTTATTCTTTATACATGTCCTGCTCGTGGTGCCTTTAGAGCTGCTGTGGCGTCTCTGCACTGCACCTTCCAAAGACATCCTGTTAAATCAATCAGTGGGCTGTAAATCGCGACTCATTCGGAAACGCAGAGAAGCAACCAAAAACAAAGAGAAGACGAAAACAGACATTTATTTACATATAAATGTCACAGATAGTTACTTATCCCACTTCGCCACGACGTCTGGCTGTCAGACTCTGCTGCGCTCGGCTGGTCTATTTATCATAGTCAGCATGTAGCGAGGACGCAGGAAGACGGGTCCAGACTCGACTCTGACCGCGTCCACACACACACACACACACGAGCTGCGTTCATTCAGAAAGCCGCCTCCTCGAGTGCGACGGCAGAGAGAAAACACGGGTGGTACGAATTCTCTAACAGTCTCCAGCCTCTGCGTTTGGCCGACGCGCTCCTCCGTCAAGGCATTCCAGGAGAGACAGATAATTTGTCTGTTTCCTCCCATTTGCATCCTGAACCGCCACACTGCTGCGTGTGTGTGTGTGTGTGTGTGTGAGAGCAACAACAGCGCTCGCTCTGTCACCGCCAGACACATCGGTGGGGATGTTTAAGACTCTGCAATAAATCTAGGATTCCCATCTGTGTGGTGCAACGAGGTGGGGCGTGTTTGTGAGTGTTTGTGTGCGTGTGTCCCATCATCTGGTCCTTGTGTGTCCGTGCGTGTGGGAGACAGGGGCTATTTAGGCAGCATTACTCTGCTCGTGAGCTGCCAAGTACCTGTCGCCTCGACTTCGCCTTCCCTCTTTGTCCTCCTCAATGTGGCCAACACCTGCAGACACACACACACACACACAAAGAAACACACTCTCAAGTGTTGTCCACGCCGGATACGATGTTTTGAGAGACCCGGTGTCTTTTTACACTTAATGTCCTTTTTTTTTTGTCTTTTATGTTTTTATTTACTCGTGCATGTAGCTGATGCTCACAGCAACATTGAAGTGATGAGGCTGACGTTATTCTGTATCGTTACTGGTCTTCCCTTTCTCTTATGTGTACTTCCCCACACCTAAAACACTCATTCATATCTACTGAACACCAAAATATTTCAAATGTGTCACTAATATGTAGATTTAAATGTTGTTTTTAAAGGCTCTGCGATTTGCTAAAACTGCTGCTCACTGTAGTTGTCAGAGCATTTGTTGCGGACTATTTTCAGCGGCGGATGAATCCACATTTGGTGCTTTAGTGAGTATTTGCTGCAGCAGGGTGGTGTGTGTGTGTCTGTGTGTGTGTCTGTGTGTGTGTGTGTGTGTGTGTGTGTCTGTGTGTGTGTGTCTGTGTGTGTGTGTGTGTGTGTGTCTGTGTGTGTGTGTGTGTGTGGCAGTGTGGCTCTCATGTGTTTCTAATAGTTTTACTAAACATGTTCATTCCAACAGAAGTCATTTTCCTTTTTCCACAGAACATCTTCTGTCCTCCAGACGCCCATAAACCTCATTCAGCTCCTCTGTTCTGTCACTCTCCATTTCCTCTGCTGAAGCCTCGCTAAGCTAATGTTAAAGCTAGCAGTTCAAACAGCTCTAAACCACCGACCGTCACTGAAGGGGGGTGGTGAAGTCACAGTCACTGCTTTCAGTTTCGATGGGAGAGTAACGCGCTTCAGGCGTGCAAGTAGAATGCAAGCAGTTTCTGGGCATTATGGACGTTCAAATGATGGTCGTATGAATTCTTGGTGACCGTCAGATGGAATATTTAGGCATTTAAACGTCTCAAAAAGGCTGAAAGGTGTTGGTTTGGAGGGCCGGCTGACACACGTTCAGGGTTCAACCTGCCTCACTGCATCAGACAGTCTCTCCTAGCAGACAAGACAGACATTTGACATCTTGGTTGAACAGTAGCAGGTAACTTTTCAGCTTTGAACGTGGACAACAATATCCAGAAACATGTTTCAGCTTTTCACAAAGACCAAAGAAAGAAACAACGTCATGGCTCCGTCCACAGAATTACAAATGACACTTTGGAGCCGAGGCTGGTCTCAAGACAACATACTGTGGCCGGTACTCGGCACACTGATCCAAGACGTTAGGAGACAACAAAATCACAAACATAAAAACATAAACAGCACAATCCTGAAATCCAAAAGCACACCACCACGATATGAAATAATAACTCGCACAGCGTCATTTATCCGTTTGTTAATGTGTAGCTTGTCCTCCCCGCTTGTTAAACGTCAGTGTTCTCGTGTTAGTCTGCTTCTGTCAAATATCCCATGAATGCAGAGCTGTACAGCCGCCAGCTTGGACCAACTCAGCAGCACAATTAGATACACAAACACAGACCATACACACCCACACAGAGCCAGCTTTGGACACATGTGAACGCCTCGCTCCCACTCGCAGCCTCGTCTTAAACAGCGTTACTCCGACGTTGAACCATGTGCAGCTGGCGCGCTACAATAAACGCAATAAAACCACATAAACGGCAAAATAAATATCGCCACAGGGTGGCCTGCAAATATTATGAGAAACTGGTTTTCACTGACAACAGGAGGGAAGATGTGTGTGTGTGTGACATGTATACTCACATCTCTGTGTTACTGTACGTGTGTATATAAGTATTTAGTTTTTTTAAAGGCACTTCATGTGTGTGTTTTTGTATTTTATAGTGCTGATTTTCTAATGAAAATATCATCACTGTTTGATATTACTAACAAACTACAACTCTAAGAGTCCACAGCCATGCTACTGTGAGGCTGTGCTTGAGCTAAATGCTAGCATCAACATGCTAGCACAATGAAAATGCTAATGCTATGTTCAACATCTTAGTTTTGTGTGTTAACATGCTAACGTTATCTAGTGAGCAGCAAACACAGAGTGCAGCTGAGGCTGATGGGAATGTCATTAGTTCTGCAGGTATTTGGTTAGAAACCGAAGTATTGTACACATTAACATGTTGACCTGATGGTGGCGCTAGAAGATCTAGATGGTGGCGCTAGAAGTTATTACAGTTAATCCTGATGGGAATGTGGATACCTGTACCACATTTTATGACAATACATCCAACAGCGGTTATAAAGCTGATTTTTCACTAAAAACCACAATGTCAACCTGCTGGTGGTCACTCGGATTCATCCTCTGGGAACCATGAATAGCACTTTTCTGTCCGAACCCGACACAGACAATGTGAGCTGAAGCAAACTGAAATGGCTGCATATCTTTGATTCCCTGCACGGTTTTTGGAGGTTTCCTCGATAACAAGTTTGGGTTGACGCCCTCCGTCCTTAGCTAGGCTACGTTGAATATTTACCACCTGTGTATTGTGTTCATGTGTTGTGAACAGGAATGTTCACAAGTATGACGTTACCCGACCCGAACCTGAACATGATGTCTAGATTTTTGTGCGAGGGTCCCGTCGGGCTCAGGTCGGGTGTCCACCCTCTGTTTAGCATAGAGACATGAGTATCAATCTTCTCATGTAACTCTCAGCGAGAGGAAATGTGGGACTACTCCTTTAAATAGATGTTGTAGCGCGTTGACAGAAAAAGGCGGCACGCAGCAAAAGGTTTCCGAGCTCAGACAACTGACGTACACGACACGCACCATAACCTGCTGAGTCAGCGGGAGACTCCTAATCATGGTCTTATTTAAAGGTGGATAATCGCACGTATAATTTTCATTTCTACTGTGTATTCACGCCTCTCCAGCCATCTGGAGTGTGGGCCGCGGCGTTACCGCAGTTTATTTCAGACCTTTTCCTTGTTTAAGCAGAGCACTGAAGTGTGCAGACAGATCAAAAGGCCGTGTCCAATATCCGGAGGTTTCTATATGCAGGTCCTGACCCTGACCTGCTGCCCTGCGTGCACACATAACTGTATTACTGTGCAAACAGCCTTTGATTATATTTATTGCCTAATCTCAAGACCTGACACCTAATGGAAAATAATATCCTAAAACAAATGCAAAATAGCCTTCAGAAGACGTGAGGCCCGTCCTCATCTTTCTGTCCTCATCGAGGTCATTGGGCGGCACGCAAGAACACTTTTATCCTAAATCTCTTTTCTGTGAGGTTTGCTCGTACACGGAGACATCATGCAACTACTGCAGGTTGATGTTACACTGTCAGGCGTTAAGGTGTACCGGACCTTCATCGCCATGGTAACGACAATAAACAGGTGGTCGTTTTGTCAGGTTCAGGCTCCAAAACTATTTGGTTAAGTTTAAGAAAAGATGTTAGGTAGGTCAACTTTATTTGTATAGAACATTTCATATTTCACACACCAGGAGTCAATTCAGTGCGAAGGGAGAAAATACAACAAGGTAAAAGGATTCATGGTATAAATGGGCAGTCTGCTCAAAACTGTTTTAAGGAAAGTGGTGGGTAAAACATCAAGGCAGAAAGTTAAGATTAGTCAACATTAACTTTTGGACACAAACAGGCGCCTCCTGGGTGAAAGTACCGAATCGATTCTTTGGCGCCCTTTAAATGTCGCCGCCTAACAATAAATGTAAATATGGGTCACGTGAAGCTGCTTGCACAGACGGATTTGTTTTTGGGGAGGACAGTCCCTTTTTTGTTGCCTGCAACAGAGAAAGACAGAACATCTGTAAGGATGTGACTTTGTAAGCATGACGGGTCCGCTTGGAATTTAATTTGTACCTAAGAGAAAACTCTTAAGCACAAGAGCATCTGATTGAATGCCACAAGATCTCGTAAGAGGAACGAGATCGCTCGTACGTGACACCGAAGAGTGAATCCGTTTGCATGATTTGGTTCCTGCATGAGAAGTTCGATTCGACGCAAACACTCCAACACAGATTCAGAGACGTACAAAGAATCCTCTGGATGGCACTTTTTCTTTCCAAGCTCCTATTCTCTCCTGCTTGCGTAACATAAAACGCTGATTAAAAAATGAAACACAGTGTTCTGGTTACGTCTACCCACATGCACTCTTCGTTAGCTGACCTTTGACCTCATTAAAGGGTTCCATCTCTGTTTTGTGTAACTGAACCGCAGCTCTTTTGTCTCCCTCAGCCTGAAATGTGACCATTTCCTGATAATACAATTCCATAATAATGTTTTCCAGCTTTTTATTTTCAACCATGTTGTATGCATCTTCCTTTGCTCACTGCTCCATTTTTGAATAACCCTTAAGCTCCCCAAAAACCACCCAACAAAAAGCTGAATAACACCAAAAGCGCCTTGGGTGTCAACATGAAAAGATCTGTCTCAGCTTCTGGAAAGTCGACTGAAGCTACGAACACACAACAGAGTACATGTGAAGCCATTTAAATGCATCGTGTGGAGTCTCAGAACAACAGAAGCATCACTGGGAGAGGCGTGAATTAAAGAAGATAAAGGGCGACGACGGGAAATCCATGCAAACACTCCTTAAATCTAAACTCTTCAACAAGGCCTATGGACCTGAGTAACTCCGTCATCCATCGCAATCATTGCTACCATTTTATGTTCTCGTCATATTTATTTTGTCTGCCTCCTCGTGTGTAAAGTGTCTTTGGGTCCCCTGAAAGGAGCAGTATACACCGACCAGCCATAACTTTATGGGCACTGACAGGTGAAGTGAAGAACACTGATTATCTGGTTACCATGGCACCTGTCAGTGGGGGGGATATATGAGGCAGCAAGTGAACAGTTTGTCTCCAAGTTGATGTGTTGAAGCAGGAAAAATTGGCAGCGACTTTGACAAGGAACCAAACTGTGATGCTGGTCGACTGGGTCAGAGCATCTCCAACACTGCAGCTCTGGGGGGGTGTTCTGGTCTGCAGGGGGCAGCACCTACCAGAAGTGGTCCAAGGAAGGAGAACCAGCTGAACC
>JAVQJF010063256.1:0-22711 GCA_036023855.1 Gadopsis marmoratus | reverse complement strand
GTGAGTTTGGGTCATGTACAGTTATTAGTGCAAATATATATGATATTAGTACAATAGAATTAGCTTATACATTGGTAAAAGTGAATGTTGTGCCTGTGCAATTCTTGAGAGTGTCAGAGTTCAGTTTTGGGGGTCAGTGTGCAGGAGGGGGAGGGGGGGCAGAGCAGGGAGAGAGTTCAGTATCCTGACAGCCTGGTGAAAAAAGCTGTCCTTTGTCTGCTGGTCCTGGCCCGAAGGCTCCGCAGTCTCTTTACTGATGGCTGCAGGCTGAAGAAGCTGTGTGACGGGTGGGTTGGGTCCCCCTGCAGAGGTCTTCCCGGGAGAGGCGTGAGCTGTAAATGTCTCGCAGGGAGGGTAGAGAGGCACAGACGATCATCTCAGCTGCTCTCATGATGCGCTGGAGGGTCTTCCGGCAGGACGCGGTGCAGGCTCCATACCACACGGTGATGCTGCTGGTCAGGATGCTCTCGATGGTGCATCTATAAAAGGTGCACATGATGGGGGCCGGGGCTCTAGCTCTTCAGAGGGCGATGACTTCTTCAGGACAGGGATGATGGTGGTGGTTTTGAAGCACGTGGGAACAACAGCCTGTGCAGGCATGATGTTGTGTGCCTCAAATCAGACGAAGAAGTCATTCAGCTCGTTTAGCAGAGAGGTGGCGCTGTCGCAGGTCCGCAGTGGGGGCTTGTATTCGGTGATGGTCTGTATCCCCCAGTTCGTGGTGTTCAAACAGTCCTTAAGTATCTCCAAGTATCGTACCTGTTTGTGAACTGGTTTGTTGACTTTAACCAGTGGTCGGTATGCTGTCATTAGCATAACAGTGATGTGGTCAGAGGCACCAAGGTGGGGAGGGGAAGGGCCATGTAAGGTCCTTTCTGGGTGGTGTAAACCTGGTCCAGTATGTTGTTTCCACGTGCTGGAAAGTCTGTGTGTTGATATAATTTTGGAAACACACTCTTTGGGTTTGACATCCCCAGCCAAGACGAGAAAAGCATTCGGGTGGGTTGTCTGCTGCTCACTGATGTTCTCGTACAGTTTATGCTTCGCTCCTGTTGTTGCAACTGGAGCTCGAAGGGATGTAGACAGCAGCGAGCAGTATGGCTGTAAACTCCCTCGGAAGATAGAATGGTCGGCATTTAATAACCATAAACTCCAATAACAGTGAGCAGTGTTTGCAGACCACAGCAGCGTCACAACACCAGGCATCATAGATGTAAACACAGAGTCCCCTGCCACACAAAGTCAGCACAGACCCTTCTCTCTGCTATTACAGAGCCTGCCAGCCTTAAATCCACATGCCAGAATTTAAAGCCAAAGTTGTAACAGGGTAGAATTGTCAATAGGATGGCATTGTCCGTAAACAAGACAAAAGGCCACTGTTGTAATGGAAAGTGTGAAATTCCTTATCTTTTCATAGGAAAAAGGGAATGTGGTTCTTCTTACTGAGAAGTATCGTCACATTCAGCAATTCTGCTTTACTGCTTTTGCTGGATTATTCATTATACAACACTATTACAACACTTAAAATCTCACATTTTAAAGGTATTATGCAGATAGTAGAAGTGCTAAATCTTCCACAACCTAATTGGAAAGTAATTTTCCAAGCATTTGCATTTTTCCTGCATTTCAATGAAAACCCATTTGCCCACATTTTATGTGTGGTGGTGATATTGGGTTTGATATGGAGAGTATGGAATAGTTTATATTGTGAATTGAGGTGCTTGTGTATTCAGCAAGGCAAGTGACTCATGTGATGCAGATTTTTGTTGTCTGTTTATTTTAGGTAACCACTGTATTATGAACAGTGCAGTACAAATATGGATGTTACTTTTCCATAAGGCTTCCGTGTAGTTTGCATCTCACTCCACTTTGTAAGATAACAGTGTAGGTCTGAGAAAGTGCTTTGCCTCTTTAAGAGAGACTCTGCCAATGTATTTGAAAAGCTCTTGGCTGCCAAGCAGAGTCGAGTCAAGCTCTTATGTAGCTGAGCAGTTCTGCTGTCTGAAGCTGGGCGACCTCAGCTACATTTTACTTTACATCATCATGAGCTATGGAAAGAGACAACCTACTGGCTGTCTGCGTGTGTGTGTGTGTGTGCATGCGTGATGGAGTGTGTGTGTGTGTGTGTGTGTGTGTCTGCTCTGCCATTTAGGTGATTAGATAGTTGGTGTGAAGGGCAGCAATGACATCAACCATTTTTGTTTTGTTCTTTAGATCTTAGGTCACGAACTAATTTCATTTTAAATACAGAACAACATAATAGGAGCTCACGTAATCACTTGATATAACCTTTCATAATCTCATTTAAGAAAATGTGTTTTTTATTTTGTCTACCTATCTGCATAACTCAGATGTACCTTTTAAACTTGGTGGAGCTGCAGGCAATACTCAGAGGCCCCCAGGCAGTTAAGGCACAGTGCTCTTTGTTTGAAAATCACTTTTGTTCCAAGCTTTTAAATATGAAGAAGAGATTCACAGCATCACATGATGAAAGTGACACTTGCTGGGATTGTGATAATTTGTAAAAGGGTGCTTGCAAAGACAGAAAGAGAAGGTCATATTGACTGTTTTCACATGAATCTACTTTGTGGCTTAATTGTAACTTTATTCATATAGTATAGTATAATTTGATTAGACAGTCAGTCCAGTCATGAAGAGGAAGGTCTTGTGAGTCAGAAAATTGTAGTAATTAAGTATCAGTTTTATATCTGTCTCTATTTACTGATATTAAAAAGGCAGTTAAGGTGGCCATTTTCTTGTCAGCTGGGTGTTCAAGTTCATTCATTTATGTTTAATGCCATATTCTGATTATAGGGTAAAATATAAATTGCACATTGTCATCTACAGTAACTAATAATTCTTGAACTCAAGCTCATATCTTACTGTGGTATGATCCCGTCCAAAGACAACATCTTCATCGATTTCCTCCTCCTCAGTGTATTGCACTCAAGAATTTCCTCTGGTTTCTGCTGAGTTGACGATAAACTGCATTTATCATATTCAGCAGCAGCACAGATGACAGCCTCTGCGGGCCAATAGCTGCTGTTTCAGGCAGCATCCGCTGGACAAACAACAAATCAGCAAACTTAAGTGATCCCTTCTACAAGACACTTAACATAAAGATTAATTGTAAAAACATATTTCTTTTTTTATTTTATTTTTTATTTTAGGTGACAACAGGCAGCAATACTGATGCAGGGCAGCAGTGGCATCGACAGGTTCACAGGCAGAGGGAGAGATGGGAAACTGTTGCAGCTTAAATAGGCCGACAGATTAGGAGTGTGTGTTTGGTAGATGGTTGTGGAGAGTGAGGTATGTCACATGCTTATAGCAGTGCAGCTCGAGCCGGCTGCCTGGACTAGCCCGCAGGCATCAGGCATTTTTATCAAAAGTAAACCAGCCTGCTGTTCAGTAGATGTCACCATCAGAAGCAGTCTGTGGAGTGCCGTGGATTCGAGGTCACTCAGAACAGACAGAAAAATGACAAAAAGACATATTGCATGTATTCAAGGTTAAAAAGATAACCACTAAAGGAAATCGAAAATCTCCTTTCAGTTTTCCCTTGAGCTCTTCCTGCTCCGGTAAAAATACAATCTAATCTGCGGTGGGTTTGGCTAATGGCAAGGTATGAGCGAGGCAGACATATTACGATGACAGCCGGCGAGACAGCCATATGGTTGCCTCCCAGACAATGCCATTAGCAAGTGGAGGGACTGCCGCTGGCACCACCTGGCACACAGACCGGCCCAGAAATTGACACATAAGGTCATAAACACCTCTTCATCACCTCAGCCATAGCAAGAGCGTGCAGTGGGGGTGGTGCTTTTTGAATCACAACTGCTACAACTACTACCATCCTCTGCTATTACTGCTGCTGTTACTTAGCGTGATGCAGCGTGGTACATAAAGTCATTTTTCAAGCAAAAAAAAAACAAGTAAATGTATGTTCCAGCTCCTCAAATGTGAGGATTTTCTGCTTTTCTTTGTCTTATGTGACAGTAAACTAAATATCTTTTGGTTTTGAACTGATTGGACAAGACTGGCAATTTGACGTCACCTTGGCCTCTGTATATATATGGAATATGTATAGGTGCCTATTCTAAAGTCACCTATGTAGATTAATTTATACATGCTTTAATGCATGTAGAGGAACGGAATTTTCAACATTTTGTGCACAATACTCTCATTCATAAATACGGATGTTTTGTTGCTGCAGTTCATGATGACCATTACATTAACTATCATTGTGAGGTCATTATAAACAAGGCTCTACTGTGGAGTCAAATTAGAGGTTAATAAGAGTTGGTAGCGATCGCAGTGTGGTGCCTCTGGTGTACAGGAGCCCTGAGTACATGGCCTGCACACCTGTGCGTCACCAGGAGTGCTCATCTGAGACACATGTTCAGGAAACGAGTGGCAGAAAGACACTGAGGTTTTAAGCCTTGATTGTGGAAGAGAGATAGCTGTGAAACCAGATATTTGAAATCCAAGCTCTAAATACCCTATCTTTTATTATCCCTATCAGATTTCCTCATAATACCTCATGGACTCCCTGAACCCTGTGGGTCCCTACAGGCATTATTTTTTGCAGGTAATTAGTTCCACCTAAATAACGAGTCCCTTAGATCCCATGTTATTAATGTTTTGAGGCCATATTCAAACCTCCCAGTCACTGTAACATTTATAGATTAAAAGCTAGTACGTAATCAAAACTTGTACTTGGCTGGCTTGTCATTTTTTTACATTTTCCATTGAAGAGGGAGAGTTTTTTCTTACTTTCCTGAAATTTACATCTGTACACAACATACATGTCAGAGCAAATGTGAGTTCCCATGTGAGCGTACTGAGAACCTGTTGTGGTCCAATATTACTAGAAAACCGCAGGAGAGTGACGTCAAAGAGCTTTCAATGCTAACTTGTATGTTGTGTTTATGAATCATTCTGTTGTGCTTAGTCTCACCGTCTACTCTTTTAATTTCCTCTTCTATTCACTGAATTGAACACAATGTGGGTTTCAAAGCCGGACATACAGTATATATACTGTAAACTTGTACACAAAAAGAAAGCAGAGTCTGCCAAAACTTGACAACAGTAAAGTGGGACATCTCTTAGTGCTAGCTATTTAACTTGTCAGCTAGGTGTCTGTAGCAAGCTAATATTGATCAATATGTGTAAACAGAAGCTCATAACTACATTTACCATTCATATACAACACATACACAGAATTATTTTGACCCTAAGCCTTACAGAGATTGTGTTTCACCATTTTGACTCTCGCTCTTAGAAAGAAATAATCTTAATTATTCCACTCAAAGTAGTAAACTATTTATTACTCAAAGTAGAGTTTGTTCAGGCTCGATGATGGATCTGCAGTGAATCCTCAGGGTTCAGTGAGGACAGTGCATGTAAACACACACAGACACAGGATTTCACTGAGGCATGACCCAATGCTCCTAAACAAATCTCTGAGGATATAAAAAAAGAGGTCAGTGGATTGAAGTGACATCAAACAGTCATGACATCATGACCGACATTAAGAGGTTCCTGTCATCTGTTGTTATGAGCCACTGCCCCTCTGTGGACTTGGTGGGTTATTGCAATAACAATAATGTTGCCCCAGATGTCCCCCTACAATAGCCAGGTCTGATTTAAAAAAAGTGACCTCACTGATGTGATTGACTTTTATTATTTTAGTTATTTTAGTCTTTCATCAGTAAAAGCGGAGAATAGTGTTGTTCATTGATGTTCTTAATAAATGATTACAGATTATTTATTACTAGCATGCAGTAGCAAATATAATTAATACATTTTATCTTACACAGATGCAGTATACGTGGGCCTATTTTCACCTAAATACTAGAAAATCCTAAAACAGAACAAATAAATGCAAAATAATGTACTTGTGTTGCTCTGTTTCAGTCGGGCCGCCTGGACTCTCATTACCCAAAAGTGTGTGGCCACCAAGGCAATGTACTGGATATCAAGTGGAATCCCTTCTTTGAAAACATTGTGGCGTCCTGCTCTGAGGACACCTCGGTAAGTGATGCACAATGGTCTGTAATGGTATGAATTTATGACTTTGGAGATGTGAAAACAATTCTGTATGTGTGAAATCAAGAGTTTTGTTAGATGCTGAGGTTGGAGGTCATTGCTTCAGAGGGTTTGTACTGGACACAAGCTTGTGGATTTTGGCTGGTAGTTGCTCTGGTCCTTGTGGCCTGAAAAATGGCAAATGACAGATACCTTTGAGCAAAGGCACAAATCCTTTAGCTGTTCAGTGACTGACTAAATAATTGACACAATATCAAATCTCAATCACTATTACTCTTAATCTGAGATGTTACATGCCATATACTTAGACCCTGTAGGCCTATTCTTCCCAGTACATGCACCTGTTACTGTTACTCTGCTGAGCATAGTAAAGCCATGATGGCACTGTGTCCTGTATAGTACTTTCGCTTGTTGAAGGATAATCTCTTCCGAGCCAACACAGAGCCTCTGGCATAGCTGTAATCGAGATTATTCCTAATGCAATGTGCTACATTGATACTATGTGTTATTTTTGATCGGGGGTTCTCTAGCTGTGTCAGACAGATTGTAGTTTGGAAGTCGTATTAAAGAGTTATGAAAAACATGAAGTGGCCTCTGACAAAAACATAATACTTATTAACCTGTTCTATAGAAATGCCTGTAGGTGTGTTTGTTTTGTGGTGATGCACTGCATATTCATTTCTGTTTTCTGTGCGTATGTGAACGGGGCAGGTGCGAGTATGGGAGATCCCAGAGGGTGGTCTGAGGCGCAACATGACGGAGGCAGTGCTGGAGCTGTACGGCCACAGCAGACGGGTGGGTCTGATTGACTGGCACCCCACCTGCAGCGGCATCCTCTTCAGTGCTGGTTACGACTACAAGGTCAGTGACTCCAAACGCCACGAGTACGAATCAGCACGGTATATAGTGACAGCACTTTGAGTATCAATCATTTAACTAACATTAAATACAGGTTAAAGGAAATTATATCTCTTAGATATTCAGATACTGTTTGACATTATCAATTTGTGTTATTTAGCTCATTTCAAGAGTTACTTTATAATGTTAAAAGTATTTTATTTTATTTATGAATCATGATGTGGCATTGTGTTAGATAATTGATAAATGTGACACTTTTGTTACTTGATACATTTGCATAAAAGTAATTTATCAAGCAAAAATGTCAACTATTTGCTGATTATAACTTCTTAAATCTGACTACCTTTCTTAATTCAATTCATTGTAAATTGAATATTTCTGGGTTTTGTCAGACAAAATGTGAACTCTAAAGATGACATTAAGAAATTGTGGTGGGAATTTTCACTATTTTGTGAAATTTCATAGACTAAACGATTAATAGATTTACCAAAACACTAAGAGACAGATTAATCGATAAGGAAAATTACCATTTGTTGCAGCCGGGTGTATTGACTTTCTCTCAAAATGCCTGCATTCCTAAATTAGTGATTTCCAAAGAAGAGAGTTGGGACATTTGCATGTCTGTTCTTCCTGGGAGAGGGAACCCTCCTGTTACTCTTTCTGAGGTTTCTTCCATTTTTCCCTATTAGAGGTTTTTATGGAGGAGGTTTCCTTTATCCAAATCGAGGGTCTAAGGACAGAGGGTGTCATATGCTGTACAGATTATAAAGCCCTATGAGGCAAATTTGTGAAAAAGGGCTATATAGTTAAAAGTAACTTGACTTGACTACTAGACTCTGTTGCAACAATGAGACATTCTTCTTATTTCACTTTGGACATCAGTAGAGACTATGGTCTTTTGTGTTAGTAGCAGCAAACAAAAACACAGTCAAATACCATCAACAAGCTCACAATATAATCACATCATTAATTCAAGCATGGCAGCAATCTAACAGCTCTGCCCAAACAATCCTTCCTGACCGTGTCAGATCCTGATCTGGAACCTGGAGATCGGAGAGCCGGTGAAAATGATCGACTGCCACACTGACGTCATCCTCAGCATGTCCTTCAACACAGACGGCAGCCTGCTGGCCACCAGCTGCAAAGACAAGAAGCTGCGTGTCATCGAGCCGCGCTCCGGGACAGTCCTTCAGGTTAGAGGGAGGGGCGGGTGTTTGTATAAAAAATATAGTTTAGTATGACTGATCCTACTGAGGAAATCATTATTTGTTTGGCTACATCTAATTTGAATAATAATAATTATGGTGATATGTTTCACCCCTACCTCTCATTTGTTACAAGACGTTAAAATTATAGTGTCCATGTATTAGTGCTGACAAGCCCACTGTATGGCCAAAGGTATGTGGACACTCCAGGTGTTAGTCTGGAGCTGTTCTTCATGGTTTGGGCCAGGCCCGTTGGTTCAAATTAAGGGAAAATATAATTCTACAACATACAGTGATGTTTTAAGCAATAGACGTCTTCCAGCTTTGTGAGACAAGTTTAGGGAAGGCGAGGTCCATGAAGAAATTATTTTCCCAGTTTGGGGTGGAAGACCTTGACTGGCCTGCACAAGAGCCCTGACCTCAATCCCGTCACACATTAGAGATTAACTGGATCGCCGACAGCGAGCCCCCCAATGTCAGTGTTGGACCTCACTAATGTTCTTGCAGCTGAATAGGAGAAAATACCTGCAGCCGGGTTCCAAAATCTTGGCGAGATCCTGAAACCACAAGAACGGAGACTGTTACAGCAGCAGACTAATGCTCATTGTTTGGTTCAGCTTCATGAGGTTTTCTCATGAATTCTATTTTAAAGACAAAATTATCAAATTAACTTATATTTAAAGTTTACTTAATAATTCAAAAAAATATATTTGAACGCTGTAAAATAAAACTATGGTGCAGCTGGTCCACACCACTTCAGAACCACTTCATGTTTCACCTTGGTGCTCTTGCTCTCTGATCGCCATGAAATGGTTTCTGATTAGACCCATGTGCTGCACCCCTGCTGCCCCAAGTGGAGGTGATCAAGACCAGGCAGCAGGAGGAGCAGAAGAGGCAGGAAGAAAAGAAAGGGACAAATCATGAAAATGTTCTGTACCTGAAATACAGGTTTACTTTCTGAGATCACAACAGTGGCGTGTTGTTGGCTGTGGTTTTTAAAAATGAAATGTATTCATGGTGGTAAGAGAATACTGGAGACGAACTGTATAAAACTGTATAGTAAAATCTTACTTCATGCCACTGCAAATATTGAAGGGATCCCCCATTATAGAGCCCTATGCCACTTGGATGGTCCCTTGCTCTAAATAATATAATAATGTATTTCATGTGTTGCAATGGACTCATCCTAACCCTCCAGTTGACAAACATTTAGCTCGCTGTAAGTTGTCACATCCTTTCTCTGTGTCACAAGAATACATACTTGCAATATATTAGAGAATGAACATTCCTAGCAGATGCATGTCCCATTAAAGCCTCGCTGTCTCTTTGTGTGCTGCTCCACCAGCAAGCCAGTTGTAAGAACCACCGTGTAAACCGAGTGGTGTTCGTGGGCAACATGAAGCGACTGCTCACCACGGGGGTTTCTCGCTGGAACACCCGGCAGATCGCTCTCTGGGATCAGGTTAGATTACACCTCCATATGGCTCATGCCTGTAATGCCAGAGTGGGTGGAGCAAGCGTGTGTGTTTAACCGTGCATGTTGCTCTTCCCAGGAGGATTTGTCCATGCCAATTGCGGAGGAGGACATTGATGGCCTGTCAGGACTGCTGTTTCCCTTCTATGATGCTGACACACACATGTTGTACCTGGCAGGCAAGGTCAGTGCTGACCCCTTACTGCGTCCCAACAAGGAAATGATTTTCCACAACTGTAATATTTCTCAGATTTACCACATTTAACTCTGACATTTAGCATATGTTTCTGTTATGAAGTCTGAAGAATGAACAAAACCATACAGTACACTGAGGGTTTCATTTTTTATAAACAAGACTAAAACTTAATGAAAAGATGTTTGTACACTGCTGGTGTACGCTGATGGTGTGTAGGAGAGGTAGAGGCAGAAAGCCCACACATTACAGTAAGTGTATTCAACCATGTGGATACATCCCAAAACATTTTAAGAACCACACGAGTACATCAACAAATATGCTGCACTGCTTCAAGTGCTACACTTAGAAACAATAAGAGATAGGGAAAGAGTTCATGTGGGGTTTTTTTTCCCCACACTGTCCTCTGACTTGCAGAAAAATGATTTGATAAAATATTTTGGTCTTCTGACCCTTGCCTGGTATTTGGCATGTCCTGTTTACAGCCCAAGAGAGACACTTGACCTTGTCACCTGAGCGGGTAGCAGGGTATAGGCAAGCAGTACAAATTTTATTATGGCAAATACCTAACAACCTACAAAGGTCAATGATGGGAGCATACATAAATAATTTGCAGTGTTAAATAATCAAGAGCACAGAAGCCGAGAACGGCCTGTGCTTGCGAGCATTTTTTTTTATTCTGTTATCTCAAGATCATGAGTTAATTATTTAGTTACCTCGAGATAACAAGATAATCAACCCGTCATGAGGAGAAAACCAAAAAAAAATCCTTCTTATAATTATTTATCAGGGACCAGGACTGCCTGTAGCAACTAAGCTGAAAATGTCAGATCAAGGGGTATCCTACCCAGTAAGGATCATGGCATCAGACTGTACTTCAATCAGGGTCTAACACAGAGGGGGAAACTGTCTTTCTGTTAGCGATAGATAGATAGAAAGATAGATAGAGATTGGCCCTTGCCGTTTAATGAGAACACTAAAAAATATATTTAGCACCAATAGCACCAAGTAAGATGAGGCTGTACTTTAAAAATGTGACGTGGTTGAAACTTTCAAGAGCTACTTCTTGAACTTCTTGAATGTAATTCACATTCTGGTGCCCTGACAGGGGGACGGCAACATCCGTTACTTTGAGATTACCACAGAGAAGCCGTACTTACAATACCTAATGGAGTTCCGATCCCCGGCCCCACAGAAAGGACTAGGTAAGTCATTTGTTGATCAGCGATATATGATCTCTCCTGCTGAGAGCAGGAAGAGAGAACCTAACCACTTCATTAGCCGTCTTTAGAGATGCAGCGGGGATGGATCACATACTCCTCTAAAGCTGGTGTTGTGGCATGGCTGAAAGAAAAGAGCCAGATGAAATGAAATATTCACTCAGTGTATTTTCATGAGCTCCACTAACGTGTGCGGTGCTGTCAGGCAGGTTGATATTTTTGTTGATATTTTGTCCAAATAGCCACAAATGCTGGGAAGAGATTTCACGTTGTCAAAACGGTTCTGTCACCCGTCCACAAGCTTCTGTTCTTGTCTGCAGGTGTGATGCCAAAGCACGGGCTGGACGTGGGAGCTTGCGAGGTGTACCGCTTCTACAAGCTGGTCACCCTGAAGGGTTTGATTGAGCCCATTTCGATGATCGTGCCAAGAAGGGTGAGTGTGGCAGGGTTCGCACAAAGTCTTGAAAGTTTGGAAAATCCTTAATGTTAACCGTTATGTTTTCATGGTTAGGAATATGCTTGAATTCGAATATACTACACCTGGAAAATGCTTGATTTTCAACTTAACCTGGTGTTTCATCATCTACACAAAAAAACTACATCTACATCTTCATGAAAACCAAAAATGTTTTAATATTTGAAATCAAATGATCCTGTCGTCATATTTGTTTGTTGTCTCCAGGTATTTATAGTAACACTATAGATGATGAAGGCTTTGAAAGTCTGGAAATTCTTGGTTTAGGTACCTTGAAGGTGCTTGAATCTTACACTTTAAAATAAAAATAAGGGAATGAACATATTCTTCTCATTGCTCTCACTGGTGTGGATAAAGGGAGGTCACATTTTATGCTTTGAGACAAATAAATCTTGTTTGAGACACCGTAATGGAACTTGTGTTCCTCTAGACGTACATATAATCAGCTGTGCCAAATCTAATCAATAAAGTGAGAATATATATGTGGTGTTTCCTGCATTACAGTCAGACACATACCAGGAGGACATCTACCCCATGACAGCAGGAACAGAACCTGCACTGTCCGCCAGCGAATGGCTGAGTGGAATTAATAGAGGTAAACAGCCCTTAAGACACACACTGGACTTGTTGATGCACCTTTGGTGGTTTATGAAACAACGTTTTAACAGAAGCCACTTGCTGGGCACAGAACATGTCATGTAACCAAACATGTAACCAAAGCTACAGTAATGAAATACATCACCTTCAATCCCTGTGCCTTTATTTTGCTTGGCTCTCCGTTGCCAACACTTCACAAGCTGTCACCGAACATATGGCTTGTACTGTTGCCAACATGGTGCAAACTCCCACCGATATTTCCTTTTAATCAAGATTAAAAAAATATCAGACAATTACACATCCAATCCAGGAGGTAAGAAGTGTGTGTTTTTGTCTTCCATTCTTCATGGCGTGTGTCTGCTCTCAATATCAGTATACCTCATAACAAAGGCCTTAAAGTGAGCGTTACCTTCTCCAATGTTACCTCTGTGGAAATCATTTAATGCTTACCAAAAGACTTGCACATAGGGATGTCCACATGCTAAAAAGCTGTAATTATAGGTTAGACACACCAAGTTCAATACTAACATGGAGCAATAATAGATTTCCTGTGGTGATCTTTGTGCTTTGTGTTGGTTTCCACCTGCTTAGAAGTGTTCCTTTGTGCATACAGACCCAGTCTTGATGTCCCTGAAGGACGGCTACCACCGGCCCAACCAGTTAGTGTTCAAGGCCCCAGTGAAGGAGAAGAAGAGTGTGGTAGTCAATGGGATCGACCTGCTGGAGAACGTACCACCCAGGACAGAGAACGAGGTATGTGAAGCACCGATGCTTTGAATCACTCCATGCTGCTGTTCCTCTGTTATAAAAATACCCAGTAAAACTACTTTTAGACAAAAAGGTTTCAAGGGCTTTTAAGGAGTCAGAGCATTACAATTTATTATGCAGCAAACAATGAACGGCAGCAAACTGAAGGACGATGCGGTATTGATAGCACGGAGGATTGGTATTGCTTTTGTAGTGTTTCTCGGATTCTTTGATGTGATGGGTGGTGGTGATTGTACTACAGATTATACATTATGTCCTGTTTCTTGGACTGTTTTCTATATGGATGCAACAAAGAGGAGCCTTTACAATGCACGGGGATCCAGATAATTCAGTAAAGGAATAGATAAATGAGGAGCACGTGAGCTGGACTGATTGGTTGACTTGGTCGATGTTGTAACAGCTGATTGGGCGGAGAAATGGATAATTTAGGATAACTTAAAGTAGTCCTGGAAAAAGCTAGTGAGTGGACCTTGAAACAAGATTATATTGTTAAACTAACGGCCAGAGTTCATTCGTGACCTTGGAAACGGCAGTTGACAAAACAATCTCACCTGAAAATCCATTTAGTAGCTTTTGACTTTTGACTATATCACAAATGTTATATGTTATGTAAGATGTTAAATATAATCATCAGTGTAACATAATATATAAATAAATGGACTTTGTGGTGAAAATACAGAATAAATTCATCTATACAGCTGGTGTGGTGCTGTACTGACTACAAAACGATTGTTCTTTCTACACATTTCCTCTATTAACATTATTTTCTCATATTTGCATGTTAAAGTTTATTTGTCACATGCATGAGCTTTTGTTCTTCCTTTACGTAGCTGCTGCGGATGTTCTTCCGGCAGCAGGATGAATTGCGGCGGCTGAAGGAGGAGCTGACCACCAAGGACGTGCGAATACGCCAGCTGGAGCTCGAGCTCAACAACCTGAAGAACGTTAGCCCCAACAACGTCTGACCTGCAGCCTCCTGGACTGGCAAAGCTGCTTCCTTTGCCCCCAATTCTGACCTCCAACGAGCTTCTGAGCCCCCCCCCCCTCTTTTTTGATATATCACACGATATCATAACTTCATTCCTGCTGCCCTTCATAGTGCACACAATAATATGATAACTGTTGGATAATGTCTTAACTGGTGCAATTACTGGAATATTATAATAATGACAATGATAAGTAATGGAGGTGAGGCAGTGTTCATGGATTGCCACCGTAACATGAAATCGATCATAGGTTTGAGATCCAGTCAATCTAGGTATTATCTATGTTTTTACAATTACACACTCAAGTGATATGATAGGTTATTGCATATTTTCTACCAGACCTCCTGTGTGTGTGTGTCTCACTATGCCAACCCTATCATTCACGTGGCAATACCTTGATCACCACGCAAAGGCGCCCCAACACTCATCCTCCTCTAATGACCAAACCGTCATCTACTTCTCATGTTTAGCTGAGGCCAAACTGGAGGAGAAGACTGTCACTGGCTCCTATTTTTTTCTTCCCCAAGGCCTTAACCCCTGCTGCAGATGCAGGTCGCAACGAGCTGCGGCACCCCCCCCCCCCAAAATGGCTGACGTGAAGTGGTTTTTGCAACTGACAGAATGAGACGAGCTTCTACAGATGTGGATCGTGCTTTTCACGGAGCTGCTTCCCCCCCCAGTAACTTCTTTACTCAGCTACAAATGTTGTTGGCTAGAAATCTACTTCACAATAAGGACAGCGGATAGCCCAGTCATTTAAAGTATTTTTATTCTGTATTTAAACATTGGGAAAGCAGCAGGGGAGACCAGGATCCAGAGGTGGTGGACTTGTGTAACTATTTCAATATAGTCACAAGCGAAGCTTTGCTGGCTGTTACTGGTTTTTAGGGCTAATTTTGAGGATGGGGGGGTGATGTATATTTGCTTCTATTTATTTGTCACGTTTTACCTTTTTAGCTAATAACATGTACATATCTGTTAATCCCATTGTTTTTGTATGAGGTGAGTAAGTAAGTAATGATTGGGATGCTTGATAGATTTTGCTGAATGTGTTTGGTTGAAATGATGCAAGATTTGTCTGAAACTGTACCGTAAAAAGGTATTAGTTCTTTAACTCCAACAAGATAACCTCCAGATAAGGTATAAACATTTATTCTTGCCTATTCCTAACAGTACAGAAAACTGTAATAACCATCCTTGTACATTTAGTATATCACTATAACTGAGATGTGTTTACTTGTAGATGTGTAATTTTGCTCTAGAGACTCCAGGTCATCTGCCTCTCCGTCTCCACCTGTACCATCCACAGACTTAGCCTAAAGTGCAGTTTAAATGCCTCGGTTTTACCATTTAACCGTTTTTTACCCTCCTGTCTGTAATTTAAGAGAAGTGGGCTATGGAATAACATTTTATTGGCTCTGTTATATCAGCCCAGGTTCAAGCAGTTACCAAAAGGATTATGCTAAGTGTGCTAAGTGTGTGTTAATCCAGGCCGTCGCAGTCAGCCTGGTCTTATTACTGAGTCTGCTATCGATGGACAAAGAAAAAAGAATACGTTGAATTGGCTGCATGCATAGCAAGAATGTAATTTGTACCCTGAGTAAGTAAAAAGTAAGTTATGGACTGAAGGCCACAAGTCTTCCCTGATCACATCACAGTGGGAACATAAAGGGTCCAAAGATTTATGGCTTCAACTAAAACAATCAGGAGAAAGAACGTAGGAACCCTTTAAATGTACAGTTGTGTTCAAAATAATAGCAGTCTGTTTAAAAAAGTGAGTAAAGCTCAAAATCCTTGTAATAGCTTTTATTTCCATACATGCATTGGGAACACTGCATATTCTATTCCAATTCAAAACATGAAGAATAATGTATCAATTTTGTTATTACTTTACAGAAAGTGAAGAAAAAGGAATATTGGGCTGAAAAATTGCAGTGTCTATATTTTTCTTTACAAACTCAAACATTTACTGCATAAACTGAAAAATGCGTGAAGATTTAACTTTCCTGTGAATCACTGAACTGATATTTAGTTGTATAACCCTTGTTTCTGAGAACTGCTTCACATCTGTGTTGCATGGAGTCGACCAACTTCTAGCACCTGTGAACAGGTATTCCAGCCCAGGACGATTGGACTACATTCCACAATTCCTCTGCATTTCTTGGTTTTGCTTGAGAAACAGCATTTCTGATCTCATCATCTGATGAGGCTGATCATTGGCTGAGTCTTTTGCCATTTTGGCTGTTCTTCGATCCATTCGAATGGTAGTTTTCCGTTTTCTTCCACGTCTTTCTGGTTGTGGTTGCCATTTTAAAGCATTTGAGATCATTTTAGCTGAGCCTATCAGTTTCTGCACTTGTTTATATGTTTTCCCAAATACGGTGCCACCAGTTGGTCGACTCCATGCAACACAGATGTGAAGCGGTTCTCAGAAACGGGTTATACAGTGATTCATAGGATAGCTAAATCTTCATGCATTTTTCAGTTTATACAGTAAATGTTGGAGTTTGTAAAGAAAAATATACACTGCTATTTTTCAGCCTAATATTCCTTTTTCTTCACTTTCTGTAAAGTAATAACACAATTGATACAGTTTTCTTCATGGTTTGATTTGGAATAGAATGTGCAGTGTTCCCAATGCATTTAAAAGCTATTACAAAGAGTTTGAGCTTTACTCACATTTTTTAAACACTCTGCTATTATTTTGAACACAGACTTGATCCACTGACACATTAATGGTAAATGCGTATGTTTCTTACTGGGAAAATCAAAGGCTACAGTGAAAGTAGAAAATGGGGAAAGGATCTGCCAGAGAAGGATCAGCTACAGTGGGGAGATTAGTGAAAGGTGAAGTTGTGCTAAGGGCCCCAGTTAACTGTTCATTTCTGTGACGGTAGAGTTAAGAGGACAGAAAGGCTTTTAAAATGACTGACACTGTCTTTGTACAATTGCTGAATGGCATATTGGCTTAGACAAAGTGTTATCATGGCTGTTCCTCCTCAACTCTTTGGGAAACGAGTAAAGTCCAGCTTAAATTTGCTTAGTTTGGTCTTTGGTAGCACCGTAAGTGTTTTTCAGTATAGAGTTGACAGTTTCACCTCTCCGTCTGCTGCAAAAAGCATCCTGGAACAGTTTTCCATGTGGAGAAAAAAAAAACAAGACCTCCATCAATACATGACGACGTAAAACTGGAACTCTGTTTACACTTTACCATTCGACTTGACAATGTTGTACAAGGACCACAAACTGCAAAACATATATAAAAAGGGATTTATTGAAGCGAATGGGAGGGAAAAAAGAAACAATTTGGCTGATGACAGTGAATTTAACAGAGTGAGAAACTCACTGAGGTAGGCCAATTTGACCATTACGTATAATAGTGAAAAACAGAGTGCAAATAACTAACCGTTTTCCAGAGTTTACACTTTGAAACAATAAATTTTCAATGCGCATATGTTGCGGCTGTAACCTCCATTTATATCAGGTACTTCTCTACACTACCACCACAAATTCAAACATTGCCACCTGTGTGTCACAGAAAAGAACATGGAAAAAGCGATAATGAGTTCTGATGTTGAACATTTCTCTTTATGGAAAGATTATGCATACAAAGTCATGTTCAAATTCAAGAAGTTTTCACACTGCGTACTTTAGATAAAGCAGCATACATATTTAATATCTTATTACAATTCATAGTTTCACCTCAGTTGTCTGTTCAATGTCTGCCGTCATCAAAGAGAATACAAAAAAATAGATTTGGTCATTATTTACAAGAACACGTAATTTCCGAACTATCAAAGCTGAGGGTTTAAGGAGGAGGAGTAGCTTTGACAAGGGCAGACATTACTTTGCTATGATTTAAAAATATGCCCTGCGAGGGTCACACTGTGCATGTTCAGACAGAAGTTTCACACCAGGACAGCAGAGAGTATTGGCATACTGGTGACACTACAAATACATAACTTACATTTAAAAATAAAATAAAAAAAAGAAGAAGAAAAAGAAAAAAGTACAATGCAAAAATAAGTTTTAAGACGAGGAGAGGACAGCCATACATGAAATCCAGTAGTTGACTTTAAAATGTATTAGACATGCACTCTTTTTTTGTTTCATTTTGTTTTTTCTTTTGAAGAGGGGGGGGGGGGTCTTAAAATTCATAAGTCATCAGAAACTGGTCTTACACAAACAGTGAGAAAACAAAAACATTTCTTAAAAAGGTTTATCTTTGCAATTATTTGATATTACAAAATTGGTGTCCGCAAAGCAGTTAAAAGTGGACTGTAAAGACTGGAACGCGGGAGCATCAAAGGTACATACATTTTACGTATTTCTCCAGACAACCCCGTCTATCTGACTGGCCAATAACAAAAAAAAAAAAAACCACTCCTACTGCAATATGAAACTTGGGGGGGAGGTACGTGGGGTTGTTGGGAAGTGACGAGGAGATACAAGTTTAAAACAGTTCACAACTTAGCTTAACAAGATGACTCTCAATCGTCTTCATCCTCCTCCCCTTCTTCATCCAGTTCCCTTTTCCTCTTCTGACCTCGCTCCTCTTCTGGAAAATAAGAGGCACAGTTAAAGACACGAAACACCAGAATTCCTGTTGAACCTCTCTTTCAGGTTTTTGCGTCATGACGACAGCAACGCTGGCTCAAACTGCACTCTTGTACTATGCACTGATTCTAAGCGGGGGTTTGAGCAAGCAATGTTTCCACACTGGAAATAAGTGACAAAATTAAGTAATCTCAAGGCACAAAAGAAAAGTAAAGATATGATTCTACCACAATGCAATACAAAAAGGAAAGGAAATGGAGCTTCCACAGCTGGAGAAAATTTGGATGGTGGGGAAATAGCTCCAGGAACATGCCAGAAGAGAAAACATTACAATTGATTTTACTTTTTTAAAGGTACTTTGTTGCTTCTCTCTCTCTCTCTCTCTCACGTTTAATTGGAAGCGTCACTCTAAAGTCACGGTTTGATTGCCTCTGCACGCCGGCGCACGCTTTGTATCATTTCCTGTTAAGTATGAAAAACTGTTAAACGTCTTCCTGGTGAGCTTTTGACCACTAGTAGAGAGCAATGTTTTCACTCTCCCTGTTTGGGTCCCCGTTTTGTTTGTATCGTAGGAGGACAAACATGCAAGTGTGCGAGCACGTGCACGGCGTGACGCAAATACCTTTTTGGTAAATGTCAATTAGGAAGATGAAATTCCTTCCTGATGTTAACGGTGACGCCGGCGCTAGTTTTCTGCTATTCTACGGTTGCTGCCCAACAACAGCTGGAGGTGCTGACATGCAAGGAAGCGCGGCAATGCTACAAAAGCAGTAAGCTAGTAAACGGTGCATTAGAAAGATTAGTAATATACTGTATACACTTAGCATGTAGTATGGAATTGGGAGACAGCTTCTGAGTTAAAGGTAGCAACTCACCTTCATCATCCTCGTCGTCGACCTCCCTGTCATTCACATCTTCCTCCTCTTCTTCCTTTTTTAAAAAGACACGGTAAAGTCAGTATTTTCTTTTCTTTTTTTTACAATTACTGAATACAAGTCTCATTTATTCTCATCCCACCTCTACACTGAGGTCCTCCTCTTCTTCTTCTTCATTCTCCTCTTCATCCTCCTCTCCCTCTTCCTCCTCCTCATCTCCTGGTGCTGCATCTTCATCATACTCCTCCTCATCTACATCTGGACGAAACCGGTTGGTGGTTAATTATTAGCCAAATGTTCGATCGCCAACGTTAGCAGCTTTAACAGACGCTAGAAAGAACCCGGCTACCCACAAGAGGGTATTTGAAGCTCAAACTTACCGTCTTCATCGTCCTCGTCATCATCCAAGCCCTCTGCGTAAACCTCAGCATCAGAATCTGGGGCCTCTTTGTCGTCTTTGTCGTACCCGTCCAGGTACGTGAGCTGGGGTAGTAGCTTAAATACGTTGTCTCTGTATTCGTTCAGGTTTGTCACTTCACAGTTAAACAGATCTAGGCTTTTCAGGGTCCCCAATTCTTTCTGTTAAAAGAAAAATCAAGTTTGATGAATAATACAGCCAGCTGCTTTGTGTATATGCTGTACTCCCCCCCACCCAGGTATTTCAGGGTCTCACTTACCAACGGTTCTATTGTGCTGAGGTCTTTAATCTTGTTGCCGCTGAGGTTGAGATGTGTGAGGTTGGGGCATTTGTCTGCCAGAACTTCCAACCCTCCTGAGATTCTGTTATCGCTGAGTTCAAGCTGTTGATCAATTAAACAATCAAATTATGCAAAAGCATAACACCTTAAAGTCAGAGACTTGTTTATGTGCTGAAAAACACCCACCTTTTTGAGTTTATTTAGCTTCGGCAAGTGGGCAACTGTCGTCAGTCCAACATTGATTGTGCTTAGAAATTCCAGCTCCTCAAATTGGTCTGTTAGACCCTCGACCTTGCCTTCATTTGAGCGACAGTTGTCCAGCACAAGTTCTTTGACCTGTAGAGCAAACAAATACATCTGGTCAGCATTTGTCACCAATTCGAAAAATTCAAATGAGGTTCTAAATACGTAAAAAGGTCAAATACGGAGTGCATAAAATATGTTAGGTACGTGTCCAGTTTCTGTCTGGATATAAATTAAATATTTTGTTAAATCTTACAAATCTTTTGACATAAGTTTTATTTTATTTGGGAGGGATGCTCTCATTCCCACGGCGGTCGAATGTGACTTTAGTTATTGCAAGTCGCGTTGCACAAAAATGTCTGCCAAATAAATATACTGTAAAAATTGGCAAATTAAATGCATTTTGTTTCAGCTTTTGGGAAGAAACTGCTCCATTCAAATACTGTTCCTGACTAGGCTTCTTATTTTATAAATAAAGTGTTAATTCAAGGAGCAATCTTAATTTAACCTTAAAACCTTAGCTGCAGTCAAAAGTGGCTTATGCTCAGCACACAGTACATTTACTTAAGTACTTCTACTTTACTTGAGTATTAGTATTTGTTGCCACTTTATATTCTAGTTATTACTCTACTACATGTATTTGACCACTGGAGTTACTATTTACTTAGTCATACAACATATATGAGCTTGTAAAATATGATCCATTACTATATATTAAACTGCCCATGAGTATATAAAATAGTTAAAATGAACTCAAAATAGATCATTAAAATGCTGCTTGCAAGTTAACACGACTAATAATAATAATAATCCAACAACGTATATACAATAATATAAGATATTAAACTGCCCATCAGTTTATAAAGTAGTAAAAATTGGCTCCAAATACATGATTAAAATGCTGCTTGCAAGTTAACACATCAGTAATAACAATCCAATGTTTATTATAATTATATAACACTCTGTCACATGAATATTTTTATTTGATACTTTAAGTACATTTTGCTGTACCTCTACTTGAAAGCAGGGGTTTTAATTGTAAGGGACTATGTGTGGCTTTTACTCCAGTAAATTATCTATACTTCTCCCACCACTGCTTGAAACTGATTAAACACCACTTTCATTTAGTTTTTTTAAAATAAGCACAAATGCCAAGTTATGTCCAACAGAAAATAAAATGCTCTTCCACCAACATAATACTTGACAAAACAGCTAAGAAAGTAAATTTCATATCAAATGTATTCTGTGTACTACATACAGTATATATATATATATATATATATATACAGTATGAGCGTTGATGTTGGCTCGGCGCATTGATATTTAAATAGTCTGATATGCGGTTATCGGTCTTGAACGTGACTCAGCCAATCGGCGCCGAGGACAGGAACTATAAAATAAATAAAACAAATGACTGTACATCAGTGTCCCGCAGGCATCAAACATTTAAACGCGCTAGATGTCGCGATGCATTGGCTCGCCCTCCATTACGTAAATATCACATTTGGCTATTCTTTCCCAGCAGAAACGGGGCACATAGCGGCTGCTGGTGTTGACAGGCGACACTGTGTGTGCGGACGGTTATGAGCGGCGCAGATGCACATTAGTCAAAACACGTCGGAGCCAAACAGACGTACGAGTCGTGCACAGGGTCATTTGTGAGCAGGAGGGGCGCAGAAACGTTGCTGCCAAACGGCCCCATTGTTGTTGCTGCGCTTTAAACAGTTGCCGTTTGGACTGATGGCGCGTGTGTAGACCGCTGTTAGCACGAAGGTTTGATGACTCGTCCGTCGCTTGTGTCGAATGAACGGACGCGACGCTCGGTGCGTTTCCAATTGCCTTTTGTTTTCTCGGTAAAATGGCGGCGTGTCCCAGTTCTTGGGGGGGGGGGGGGACTAGAGCGACGCCGCGGCTCGGCAGCCCGCTGTCAGCCCGCTGGAGCTCACGTCGAAAGAAAGGAAAACAAGGAGAGAAAAGGGGGACAGCCTCGGTCTTAAACCGCCTGAATGAACACGCGGGCGGCGGGTTCGTGTTCCGGAGGCTGCTAACGGTTCCCGCTGACGCCGCTTCCTCTCGGCCATCTGTGCGCACCGAGCCTGCTGCTGCTGCCGCCGCCGCCGCCTGACGCGGGGCTGCAGATGTTTTAATGCACTTCCTGCACAAATAAACGCGTTCATCATCATGTGCAGTTTGACTGACTACACTACGGGGGGGTGGGGGGGGGGGGTTAGGGTGCAGCCGGGAGCCGATATTTGGAGCCTGTGATCTTTACGCATCGTTGATAATGTCATGACTTTGAGTGTCTCCGCATCCGAGTGCGGCTCAAAGAGACGTTGAGGCGAAGAAAAGAAACACGCGCCTCGCGCTGCGAAAGCGTCGCGAGGCGAAGCCCGTCGAGCGGCGAGTCGCGCGGGGTTTTTTTTTTTTTTTTTTTTTTCTGCGGTGGTATATCAAAAGTTACAAATATGGGTTCTCGGGCCGCTCGCCTTTTTTATACCGCTGGCCCAAAAC
>JAVQJF010063255.1:0-22000 GCA_036023855.1 Gadopsis marmoratus | reverse complement strand
GTGTGTCCAGTGTTTCCCTCCCTGGTGTGGTTCCTTCCATATGTGGTTATGTGTCCTGTCCTCCCTTTGGTGTTGATCCTTTCCACCTGTTCCCCGTGTTCACCTGTGTCTGGTTCTCTCGTTAGTGGGTGTGTATATCTGTGCTTGTGTCTCCCCGGTCTCTTGTCGGTTCATTGTCGTAGTGTTGGGCATCTCTGCCGTCTTTCCGTGGTTTCTGTAGTTTTGTCTTTTGGATTCTGTTGTGGCTTTATGTTAATAAACCGGACTTACTCTATGACTGCATTTGGGTCCTATTTCCTGCCTTCACAATGCCCGGGCGTGACAGTATATAACCCAGACAATGTCGTCTTTTGTAGAGAAGTGACCAATCTGTACATGAAACTACTCTTTTCTTTTCAGCTTTCTTAGGAACATAAGAAAACGAAATATAACCTAAGAAATACCAACCTATACTCTTCAAAAGACTCCATTTAACATGGAAATTCAATGTCCTCCTCCTGGTAATCAAACCCTGAGTATTGGAGTGGTGGAAACCCTGTGCCCCCCCCCCCCCACCACCACCACCACCACCACCACCACCACCCGTGTGTCCAACTGGCTCAGCTTGTCAATTGTTTGACCTTCACTTCATCCGCTGGGAAATGTTTCTCTGTGCTCACCTGAAGGCTGAGTGCACACAGCAGGATCGTGGTCCAGCGTGCAGCTAACTCTGTGTGGTGAGGTGGAGAAAGCAAAGCAGACACATTATTATTCAGTGCAAACTATTTTTAAGTGTCTGCTGGAGATCTTTTTTAAAATGGTCACATTAGCGTCAACTGCAGGGTGGGAGGCGGATTTGCACAACACAAGGATTGCAGGTTTCTGGAGAGGGAGAAGGTTCCAAACTACTTTATTTTTGACCAAAATGATCCGAAAGCTTCAGAATAAGATGCGCTAAACCGGAATGGAGCCTCGTTCCACGTTGGTGGAAAAGGGGTGTCGGTGCGTGTCAACTCGACGGGAAGCGTGGGGAAGTTTAGACTGTACTTCTGACCTTTTAAGAACTTGCCCTTTTCAAAAGATATTCTTCTCTTCTTCACTGACATGTGAGCACACACAAGCACAGCCATCGCTGACATTTTCTTGCCACCTGCCTGTTTATACACACACACACACACACACACACACACACACACACAGCCCACAACAACAACCATAAAGCAAAAAATCATCTCATACACATCAACAGAAGATCAGCCTCCCATGCAGCCTATGTTGAATGTGTGATTTACGGTATCAAGGTGGTTTTTGTAGAAATGCCAACTGACATGGAACAGATGGATTAATATGTGAATATATTACTGAATTCTTGGTGTCTCGGTCTTGATGTCACTGCACGTGAACAACCTGGGTATTAACCTTATGTAGTTCTGGTAAGAATTTCTTGGAAACTGAATTTAAAGGTGCATGTAGGATTCGTATTAGGATGCCAAGCAGCTTTTAAAGACCTTCATATGTTAGTTACTTTTAGCCATGTTAGCAGTCTCGCTATATGCACAGCAAGGATGTCTGTTGGTCAGCCGGTCCACCACTTTGGTCCAGACTCGTGTGCAAAGTAGAGCAGGCAGGGAAAGAACCCAAGAGCAGACAGGAGCAGTAAAACAATTTATTTGCAGGCAGGTCGGCACGGAGACATGCTTTTGTCTCCAGTCTTGGACTTGGACAAGTAGTCCAAACGGTGGGCGAAGCTGAAGTGCAAACAGCCACACAAGAGGATAGACGACCAAAATAAAACAGCAAATGAACCCAGATGTTACATCAGCATGTTGGATGGATTGTTGTTCATCCAACGTATGTTTCACCATTTCTTTTTATTTGACTATTGGATGGATTGCTATGAAATCTGGTCATATCTCCCCTGGAAAGAAAGAAAATACCACTTGGTGATTCCTCTAGCGCCATCATCAGGTCAAAATTTCAAATTGTCCAGTGCTTTGGCTTATGACCATACACATGCGAAACTAATGACATTCGCATCAGCCTCAGCTGTACGTTGTGTTTGTTGCTAAATGGCAAATGTTGGCATGCTATCACGCTAAGCTAAGATGGTGAACATGGTGAACATTATACCTGCTTAGCATCTGTACAGTAGCCTTTAATTCAAAACACAGCTGTGACCAAGTACAGCCGCACGGAGCCATTTGTGTGGCTGTAAAAACCTTCAAATCCCGCTCAGTCTAAACTTTAACCTTTCCAATTTTAGCCGTCGTTTCATGAAATGTAATTCTCTTTTGACCTCTTGAACAGTTTTGCAATGAACCCTGAAGGAAAACCAAAAAGTAATCATGGACATTACAAGGAAAAAGTGTGGGGGGGGATTATTTGAATGTTGCTGCTCTGCATCAGCCAACAACTGTTATATACTGTTATACCTTGTTCACTGTCATAATATAATGGAGTGCAAAATGCTAACTTTGATGCATTTATATTCCAACAAGTAAAAATGCCCCCTTCTCTAATTCCAAAAACGTAACTGAAACCAGCCTCTGTTAGGTAATTAAACTAATCTCTCAACTGCAGCAGTTATAACTGATATAAGGATAATGAGCCGCGTGCCTACATGCCAATTTTGCTTCACTTTAATAAGACTGAGTCCTAGAGCGACATTAAAGTTTCTTTAATTCCAGTCCCAAAAAAGTTTCTTAACTGTGTCAAAGAACGAAGGAGAAAAAAGTCAAAAAGCTCTTCTGGAGTTCTTCTCCCAGATGAAGGCAGGCAGCCTTCTTGGATCCCTTTCTGCTTCTCCCATGTGTTATTAACTCAGTATACAGTGCAACCTCTCCTGTCTGTCTGCAGAAGAAGTTACCAGTTTGAAATGGAGGAGCCGTGCGGCGCTGCCACTGCAGAGCCCGTTGCTAAGGGGTGAACTGTGTGCTGCCTCGCTAATAATTCACCAGCCTCCTGCTCGCCTCTGACATGTTGCTGCCAGATTCTGGCAGCTGCAAACAAAGGGAAACCATGAGATATGAGTCTTGGTGTAATTCTGAGCCACATTAATGCTTGAAAGTTGCCTTTTTAAATAGTTACCCCGACAATGACTATACCAAATACTAAACGGTGGAGTTTTCTGTCCCCAGTGTCGCATCACGCAAGGTTTTGGTCCGACTGCAGCTTTAACGCTGAGCCCAGAGATGTAGCTCTGTTCGAACAGCCACCTGTGGTCATTAGCTGTTGGTACACATGAGGCCAAATGATGCACTGATATCAGCATAACGTAAGATTCAGAAATACAAAAATCACGGCCGTATTCCTACCTTAGTCGTTTCCTACACGCTGAAAGAGCTTCTCTCAGAGGTTGGAACACATACATGTGATTTGTTTTGTTTGTTTGATTTAATTGTTAAAACCACAGATTGTATGTAAAGATGGGCGACGCATCTCCACGTCCTCCCGCTGTACGAAAGTGAAGCCAAAATAGCCGCGATATAGCTGCCATCTTGCACCAGTGACGTCGTTTGGAGCCAGAGGCCGTGCAGTAGTGACGTACCGCGAACACACCACAAGTTGTCAATCATTACGCCACGCCCCCTTTTAATAGCATCAAATAACTAAGAAAAACCAAACTTCCCAGAACAAACCTCAGCCTGATAAGAACTACCTGAAATGACAGAAACCTTCTTTGGGAAACTTGGATCTTTCCAGTTTGGACCATGGAGGGGGCGGGGTTTATGACCTATAATGCAGCCAGCCACCAGGGGGCAATCCAGATGTTATCCAGATTCCCTTAAATAAACACTGGTAGTCAGGTAAAAGCTGGCTCTCCAGTGATGGTCAACACGAACAAGTAGAGGCTGTCATATTATGTGCACGCCAACTAACGTAGTATATTTCCATTGCTTTCATTTAATAAACTCAACAGAGCAAATAAATAAAGGCCCAGACTGCTATCTGAGGAAATACGGTAATACGGTACTAGTATTTAGTAGTTAACTAGTTAAACTAATTAACTAGTTTAGTTTTGTTCATTTCTACAGCAAACAAATCTGCTAATGTCTTCCAAACCAAGGGTTTACTCATCTGCAGATGTAAATCTGATCTTTGTGACAGATTTATCCTTTACTTTTGATTAATAGCAAACCATCATGAGACTCTTTACCCACAGAACTTAAGAACCTGATCACAACAGGGATCATTTTGATTTCAAGATGAAATGCTTCCTAGAAGTAAACTGCCACATAATTGTGGTAGATCAAATAATTGTATTATCTACTTTGATTGTCTACATTTGCATAAGTATTTTTATTGTACTGTATATGTACTTTGTAACCCATAAACAAAGGACAAACATTGCAAATTATCTTAGCTATAAAGTCTACGATATGTTGCATTAATCTATTGAATGAATTTGGTGTGAAAGGAGCTTTGATGTCACTCAGTAATATTAATAGACATCATGATTCACAAAGTCATAATACTTTGAATCCGGACCCCAGCTAAAATTCAAAAGTTCCATGTAATTTTTCATCATTGGATGGAAGTGTGACTTTACATGCCCTTGGAAATTTGGGGTGCAACCCCCCCTCATTCCTCCTCATGGTAACCAGTCTAGTTTGATCTAATTTTATCTTGAAACAGCTCAGGCTCTTCTGTTTCTGCACAGGCCTACAAATTAATGTATAAATTAATTAATTTTAAAAAAAAGAGACTCTGCTGACGCTCCAGACTCGGAGCAGATGTGTATATTCGGTTTCGAAGAGATGCTTGACACCTTTGCTGCACAATGTGACATTTAAAACAATTGGTGTATCCGACAATGTTCCACTCTGCCTTCAGGGTGGAGATCTATTTATGCATCATGTACACCCATGTCAACGCCATTACTGCATTAGCCAGATTATAGGCTCATTCGAGATAAAGTGCGCCTCATCTGGAACGTGGACAAGATCAGGTGGCCGTGACGAACGGCAGCAGTCAAGTCAGACAGTTTCCAGCAGCCTAATCTAATACTTGCATCCTGTTAGAGCCACCTGTAGGCTGCCTGTAGTTTGCAGACCACGTTTGGATATATGGCTGAAAAAACATTTATTATTATTATTATTATTATTATTATTATTAGCCACGAAAGTCTAGCATTAAATGTTGCAACTACACAGAACATTAGGATTTATTTTACAAAACATGGTGTTTGCGGTCAAAATTAAGATCCAATCAGCTCTGTGATCAGCCGTGTCCCATCATGCCCTGGGTCTCGCAGTCGGTGGCGAGCACCCGCGGCGCCTGGCTCTTTACACCTGTGGCCGAGAGCGATGTCGTGAGGCTATCGTTGCCAACGTGTGCATGAAGTCGGAGCAAGTCACAAAAAGAATCAAGAGTCTGAAGTGTTAGGTCTCGAGTTAGTCTTAACTTTGCCCTTATTTCTGTAAAGCTGTTCAACTTGCCTTTATTCTAATCTGAGGACAGGAAGTAATTTTAGCCTACAAAATTAGCCACCCTACCCCTTCGCTCACTCAGTCCCATGTTTCCATGGTAACAAGTACCACTGGTCAGCAGGTGTCACCGATTTAAGTGGCAAAAGAAGAGGAAGGAATGGCTCATAATTTGTGGTTTTCTAACAAAGAGTCTGCAGTGAGGTGTTATATGGAAATGCAGTATACAGCAGTGAGGACACCATCGGCCACTTTTCGTAGTTAGAGGAAGTTTTTAAGATTTCATTAAGATGCCACAGCGCCTCAGCTCAGCTACCCGTCTGCACTGCACTGACATTTTTTTTTTTTTGTTAAATTACCAACTTTTGTGTTTCTCCAGAAGCTGAGCAGTTTGATGCAGCTGCTCGATCAGCTGTGTTTTGTAGTTTGAAGTAGGAAAGATTTGCCAGGACTTTAAGTCTTTTGTCAGACAGTCAAGAACAGATGAACGAGTCCAGGCTGATGAGAACAAACAGTGGATTCTACCCCTGACTTCCTCCTGTGGCTTTTGACATTGATTTTTGTTAAATATTCACCACTGACTGATCACCGCCTGAAAGCAAATAGTGGTAAAATGACACTCCCTGACTTTTACAACAGCGACCGCCTCGGTGCTTCATTAAACAGCTGACCTGTGTTTGCAGGATGCTGAGTTCTGCCAAGCAAACACAGGCCGTGTCCTGCAACACGTAGGCAAAAGAAGGCTGCTTTGAAATGGGACGATATGATGTATTCGGTCTAGAAATATGGACTTCAGTGGCAGTTATTTACACCTTAATTGGAAATTTAATTGTGACGCGTTGTGACGAACACAAAACCCGTTCACGTGACTTTAAGAGTTGGCAAGGAGGACTGTCCAAATGCAGAGTAATCACGTGGCTGCTGATGTGTGTCACTGGTGTGTAATTTCATTCATATATATATATAAAATGTATGTTGTAATAATTAAATATGCAACATGTCTTTCCAGAGACAACATTAAGGCTACTGGGAATAATCCATATACCTCGTTTTTAATCCGATAGTCTCAACAATTATGCAAACGAACATGTAGGATACATACTTTACATATTTCTCTACTCAACTTCATTCAAACGTCAATGTAAATAAGTTTACATTTTTCACACACACACACACACACACACACACACACACACACACACACTCTCGCTGAGAGAGAGAGAAGCAGGACAAATGCCTAATATTTGGCGAAACAGGGAATATCGGGTGACATGACAAAATCTAGATTTGACTAAAACTTTAAAGAAACAATAAAGAGTAGGTCAGAGAATTTAAACAAACTTGCCTTGGTCATACATTACAACAAGTACAACAAGTACCAGATATTTAAAATCTCCACAAACTGATTTGAGTAAACGCCTCATGTCATGTCGTGTTTTACCATCGGAAGAAACAGAAATGAATGAATTATGCAAATGTGTCCACATCTCCATCCCGCCTCCGTCTGGATCTGTTGACTTGGCCTCGCTGTCCAGTCTCATCTCTCCTTTTTGGAGCCGTTTCATCACGTTATGCTGCATTTACCAGATGTCTCTCCCAGGCCTGACATCAAACAAACACGATCCTTTTTACTGCTCCGCACTTTTGGAGAAGCTGTTAACTGGTTCAAAGGCCTCCTGCTGTGGTGGGTAAGTACAGTACTTAGCAGGAGGCCAAACCAGACCGCAAACATGGAGCAAAAAATACAGAGAGGAATTCTCTTTCAATGAGCTCAGTGGAAATAGCCTTCACTTTAAAATGGGACGCCATCCATCTTTATTCCTATCTCTGAAAATCACACTTGTACTACTGTGGTTCACGTGTTTCTTAATTAAAGACTTAATACATGGCTGGATTGATTATAAGGCGATAATGATGTTTGAAGCTATTTTGTGTTTCAGGAAACTAGTGGAAAAACGTCACGTGACACCTGTAAGACGCACAGCTCCAAACAGGATTTTACACAGCATGAAGTGAGTTTGTGTTGCTGCTGCGGAGTCAACAGAATTTCATGGCTCAGCAGGAAATACGCTCAGAGTGGATAGGAGAGCATTTATTTGCAGAGAATTACAACTGGTTAAAATAAGAAAAGAAGATCCGGCGCTTTCAGACCTCGATTAATGCAAAGAAAACAAGCTCACATTCACCGCAGTACTAACGTCTTAACTTGGGAAGAGTTCAGAAATCAATACTTGGTGGAATAAACCTGATTTTAAATCGCTTTCACATTGCTGTTGGGTGACTTTACGCCGCTCCTGGCACAAAAACTCAAGCAGCTCGGCTTTGTTCGATGGCTTGTGACCATCTATCTTTTTCTTTATCACGTTGCGGAGGTTTTCAATGGGGTTCAGGTGTGGAGACTGGGCTGGCCATGACAGGGTGTTGAGCTGGTGATGCTCCGTCCACACCTCGATCGAGCTGGCTGCGTGGCATGGAGCATTGTCCTGCTGGAAAAACCAATCCTCAGAGCTGGTGGAGCAGTTGTCGGAGCAGAAGGAAGCAAGAGTTCTTCCAGGATAACCTTGTACATGGTTTGATTCATGCGTCCTTCACAAAGACAAATCTGCCCTATTCCAGCCTCGCACCCCCAGATCATCACCGATCCGCCACCAAACGTCACAGTGGGTGCGAGACGCTGTGGCTTGTAGGCCTCTCCAGGTGTACAATGCTGCTGTTTTATAGAAGAAGCCTGATGAGATTCTATCTTTTATTGTCAGCAAAACCATCAATACGCCCTGATGAGGCCATATGGGGGCTGTGGATTTCCATATTAAATGGAAAAATGTGATTCTTGGCTGGACAGCTTGTTTTTAAAGGCGATTTCTCTCAGTAATGGATTTTGCGTCTTTGCAAAGTGAATGCAGCTGTGTGTCTGTTAGGCTTTTAAAATGCTCCCACTAGTAAATGATGACAGACCAACAGCTCTTTGTCTTGAAGGTGACGGCCTTTCCGTACAGAGGAAACATGTTTTTCTTCAGCAGTGATGTCACTGGGTTTGTGTGCCGAGAAAACTGCACATCCTAACCTAAATAAGTCAGGATGTCACGCAATTTACTGACTGTGCAGAAGAGTCCTAACCGTGTGTGTGTAGGTGTGTCTTGTTTTAATCAATCCAGCGCAATGGATGGCGTTTCACTTGCACTGTATGCAGAGCATTGCTAAGTGCATTTTTACACGTCCCAGGCGGTTTTCAACGAGCGGAACTACGGCGATTGTGCTCAGGGGAAGACATCGTGTTGTACACTGATCCTGCACTGCGGCGTAAAAATCTTCTGATGATTTGGCAACTCCACCGATTATGTTTCAAAAGGTTTGGAAGTCTTCACAGTTTATCCTTAATAATGAGAGCTAAGACGGTGGAACTGCAGCAAATTTTTAATGATGCCAAAACATCACCTATTGGTTGATGAATTGATACCAAACACTTAGGCATTATATGTACAAAAAGGTAAAGGTTTAATATACATTTTAGGGTGTAATGCATAGAAAATATCACAGTATTATTGAATGTAAATCTAAGGCTATAGCTCATTGACAGACTGAATTTTTATGATTGATTTGAACAAACCCCTCGTGGAGAGATTCGTTCAGTCTTATTGATGTTGCCGGGCTGAATAACATTTTCTTTTGGCAAATCAAAGGCTTCTCTGCTCATGAATGTTGGAAACGTATAGATATATTCATGTGAGGTGGCATGTTTACAGCTTATTTAGACTAATTGGCTGCATGCGTCTGACATAATAGCAATTTGTGTAATGAGCACGGGTTGCTTTATGATTTCGACAGCCTCCCAACAGCTCCCGCAGGCCACAAGACACAATTAGGACTCATCACTGCCGTCACATCACTTGCCTCAAATGTTTGTTTGCTGAATTTTGTGGCTCTTGAATTTTCTTTAAATCTGAAATCTGAATGGGTGTCAGCGAATTACAGATATCTTGTGAAAATAAATGGAAATGTCCTGCGTGAGCATATATTGAAGAGAGATCAGTAATTGTAATTGTAATATTGTAATATTGTACTGTAACAAGATACTGATTTTGCAGTAGTTACATTTTGGGGGTTTCATTTTCTCACTCACTCTATTCACTTTGAACTCTTTTGACTCAGTTGATTTCTTTTTAGCATAGAAGTATATTATAAGTTGCAGTTCATGCAAAGTGTAGTGAAGAACCTGAGGACCTCAATATAATGTCAATACAATGCAGGTAAATAGTTAACTGATGCTGGTAACAGTTGATGTGTAGCTCGCTTGAGTGGGATCTCAGCCTAACCTAGATCAAACTGTGCTATTAACAGAAAACATACCTGGTTTCTGGTGATCGGTCAAATATGCTTAGATGTCCGGATAAGCTATGTCCGGCCACTATCTAAATGAGTTTGATTTTGCCGCCGACAGGCTCAGACTGTTGTTCTGACTACGTTGTGGGAAAGGATCCCTACGGACACAGACCGTTTTATTAAAAAGTAAGAGCCTTTCATCGCCATGTAACAGCTCAAACCCTCGCTGGATTTCAGAACGAGACTTTTCAAACGTAAAAAAAACAAAAGGATCTCACCCTTCAAACAAAGCAGTCAGGGGGAAAAATAAATAGGGTCCAGGTTTAAAAGTACCAGTGTTTCTCTTTAAGGTCAAGATCATCAACTATGATCGTACATTAGGCATCTTTTTGCAACAGGACAATACAACATTGGAAATATGGCTAAAAGGATGGATATAGAAAGTCGTTATACATGGTCTGGCAAACGCAGGGGTTTATGTATCATTGCTATGCAGGTGTTTTCCCACATCAGTGCTCATATCGAGCGGCACCCCAGGAAAAGGTCTGATAAATGATGTCTTACGTGCAGATAAGAGCAGTAAAACTAAACCGAGCATGAAGAACTGCAGTGTGAACCTGGTGTATGTGTGGGGCATCCACGCTCTCAAACAGCATCGCGTAGATTGAGAAGTGAAACGCGGCCGAAAGCCTCGCAGGACACTTCCATCGTCTTATGGTTACTACTCAGGGTTTTATCAGCGCTGAGCACGGGGCAACTACAGCCCACCACGGACAACGAGTTCAAATATCGCAGAGAGGTTTAAACTTTCTCTCTGCTGGAATTATTTAAACAGTTTTCACAGCAAGGCTGTTTGTCCCAGGTGCTTTGTTGTCATAGGCCAAACATAAATAAATAATAAATAGCAGTTTCTGGTCTACAAAGTCAGGCACGCGTTAAACAAAAGTGATTTGTGAGCAATGCAGGCACGCAGATTGCAAATTGTGGCACCATCGCGTTTCACAAATGACTGTTGCTTGAAGCGTGCAGATTAATCCAATATGGTGACTGCTGCTTCTCATTAGTGGAGCGTGTCGAAACTGTAATGTATCCTTTTCCCCCCAAAGCCCACCAGATGGATCTTCTCTGGAGTCCCCTGGGTGCTTTCTCGTCTCCCTAGAGCTCGAAGGCATTTTCCCTCAGACTATTAGCTCAAGGAAAAGCACCTTCAATAGGCCGGAAAACATCCAGCAGAAAGAGCAAAAGCGTGTCATCATCACAATTCCGAAATGTTCGGGAGATGTTCCGTCACGTAAAATAAATGCCACAGTCACTGATTTTTTTACTATTATAAAAACAAATACAGCATAAAACATTGAAATGTGTCAAGATACAAATGGAGGAATAAATAGTGAAGACATACTGTATGTTGCCACAGTCCAGTCGAGTTCTAAACGTTTCCTCCGGAGTGGCCGTGGCTGCTTCTCCGTGTTCAGACAGCAGATCTTTACCAGATGAGAGATGTTCATGTTGGTAAAAGATGCGTATTTAGGGAGATGTATGGATGCAGCCAAGAGACCTGAGAATGGCGTTATTTTCAGTTTTCTTTAGCTTTGTTGGAACCGTAGGAGCGCTATTCTGAGTGAGCTTAATGAGTCCATGATTACACCAATTTCTGACTAATAATCCCCAAGGCTCCGACCTGAATACAAGCCTTCTTTGATTTAAAAATGTACTTGCTTCCATATTACAGAGCCAAATTATGCAAAATAAGCAAGTTGCAATATGCAAGTTTATTTGCACAGCGGAAACCACAAAACTACAGGAAACATTTTTCGTACATGTAATCGTGTCTTAAGTTCAACTTATTTAGTGCAACGAATGTGGTTTCAATGTAACTAAATTTTAAAGTTGAGTTATATTATAGAGCTTCTGTCATCAAGCCACTGCACCAACTAGGTCTGAATCATTTATATCATTTATGCAGCAGGAAGTTTTATAAAATCATTTTATATTTTAAAGCAATTAAAATATCACTCAAGCAAAATATATATATTTTTTTAAATATAGGTCTGCATCTCCAAAGCACCAGTGAAACTCAAACGGTCGAACCCAACTGCCGCTCTGAGAAATGCTTTGCCAAAGAGGGAACCCACCAGCCAAAAGCAGCAGCAGAGGAAACACAAGCTGCTCTCTGAACCCAAAAACTTTATCGTTGCTTTGTGTATTTGGGGGGGCAAAGACCGAATGAATGTGCACGCGTGCAAAGCCTGAATCTTCCAAGTAATTACCGTGAGGCCAAGTAAACCTTTGAGCCGTTCTTCTCCTCTGCTCTGAAGATGTGCCACCGGGGGCCGAGGCGCAATTCAATCTCCGTTCAATTAATTTGAAAAGTAAAGTCTCCTTAAAAATCAATTTGCACGTCTTTGAAGCTACAGGAGCCGTCACGTCTAATTTATTCAAAAAGGCACAGTTAGTTGTTCCGTTTAGTTCTTCCATTTGTTTAGCTGAGTGTTTTGTCCGGTTGACACTTTGTTAGTTACAGTGTGTTTTCAGCAGCAGTGGTTGACCGAGTCTCTCCAAGAGCTACCTGCCCGATGGAAGCATGCTGCTTCTGCTCAGAGCTGGTGATATATGAAATATGCAAAAGGTGGTGGGAATGTTGCTCAGTGCTCACAGAGTTATTAAACACGTCTCAGTGTTGCATCCCATGGTTATTGTCTGTGTTTCCTGTTTAATTTTTAAATGTCTGCTTGTCTCGTCTCTTTAGTTCCTGCCCCCGTGTGTCACTTATTGGCCCCACCTGTTCCGCAGTGCTCAGCTGACTCCCTCGTTAGTCCCCAACACCGCTTCCTTCCTCGGTTCTCTGTCGATTCATACCGCTTGCACCGCTGCATCTGCTTGGCATGCGTTTAGTTTTTCCTGTTTTACACTGTGAATGTTCCTTGTCCTTTGTCCTGAAACATGAATCCATGATGATGATGATGCTGCAGCAGATGTTTGATACACAGGCCTAAAATGAGTTACCAGACAAAATGGCAGTGAGTAGTAAATCCTTCATAGGATAATAAAAGTCTTGCTTCATGTCCCCTTATTTCTCAAGATTTCGAAATGTTTAGACATAATAAGACTCTGCTTTTAATGCAAGTGATGGGCTTTTCTCTTATACCAGTTGGATAAAAAGCGAGCAGAGTGCCCTTTTTTTCAAATCTAATTTCGGAGCCCGTGCGCCGGCCCGTATTGAGTGCTGGCTTGTTCTGCTTCAGTTCTCCTTGAGCTCACGCCACCTCTTTGCTCTGGAGCTATTATGCGTCGCAAAGAAATGTGGCACTTTGCTGAGAATACAAAGTGTCACACATGCGGTTGTAGATCTTCCACACCAAGCCTGCCGCCCACAAAATGGTCTCTACTCACTCGTGCGGTAAATTCAAAGTGACTCCCCTGAATTGACTTTGCGCTGCATAAAGACCTGTAATGTATTGTCATTTCTTTGAATGGCCCAGCTGGTGCACTTTCATTCCCTCGGTGGCTGAGCAGTGTTTAAAATGCCTCTGGATTAGACTGAAGAAGTAAATGGTATTTTGCCGAAACAATATCTCAAAGCAGAGTCTAACAGCAACACTTTAGATTAGTAATCCAGAGCAACAGGGTTGAAAATAGCGCGATTATGTTGAGTTTATTAAATCAAAGCAATATTATGCTACGTTAGTTGTCATGGTAGTTTAAAGACGACTGAACTAACATATTTGTTTTAAAGATTATTTCCTTTTAAGCCCGTTTTGACTCAGTTCGGAGACCCAATTGAACTGATTTTGACTAAGTAAGCAACAAAGCAACAAAAACGGTACTACTATAATCTACAGATTAACCATCACTGTAACGGTCGCTTCACCTCATCACCTCTGCTGGTCGTGGATCCTGGACTGCAGCTGCAGAGCCTCCAACACGTCACACTCAATGTCCGTCAAATGCAGGAAAAAAAGACAGAAACATTGTTACACTGAGCTCAACACCATCAATGTGAGGATATAATAGCCGTCATGCAGATGATATGGGGTTGTTGATGAATAAATAGAGGGGAAGGTGATGGATTGTAACCAGCTGATTGACTGAATAATTCCTCGCTGATTAGTGATGACCCCCTCATTCGTCCCCTGCAGGGACAATGATGGGCATCTCCCACGCTGTTGTGGGAGATGGACCTAATGAAATAATTTTTGCAGAAACCATTTCTGCCGAGGCTGTGGGCGGATGATGGGAAGGGTGGAACGGGTGTGCGTTTTGTGCATAGCTGTCTTTCAGGGTACGTCTGCTTTGCATTCGTGTTTCACTCACTCAGAGAGCAGCACAGCAATTACGACGGCAGAGATATCGCTAATCACCTTTTTCCATCTTCTAATTATTTTTCAACTCTGTTTCCTGGCATCTCAATCTGATTCCCCCGTGGAGCAGCCTGCTGTGCCTCTGAACCCTGTCAGAAGTCAAGGATACAGTAAGCGCCTTGTTTTCTGACCAACACGACCACGTACCTGTTTGACTTTTACCAATTGAAAGATCCACATTAATGAGGCAAGATGTGATAGAATCTCCTGCCAAAGCCCGCCACATTTTTTACCACCACAGATGCTTGATAGGTGATGAAACAGCTTCCAACCAGAACTGTCGGCACTGAATATACAACATAGTCACGTTGCCGACAGACCAGATAAACAGGAAAACAGGTACACACAGTACAAATAAGGGTAAATAATAAAAGTAAGCTGTCACGTAATGATGATTAGTTACGAGAGAGCAAACGCTTGTAATTAAATCTACACACTGTAAAACTGCGTTGCCTCGCCCAGATCTGCCACCCCATTAAAAAGCATCACCCTGGTGTTCAGCATTTAAAGAGTTTCACAGATAAGCTGAGGTGCAGGAAGCACTCGACTTTTACTTTGAACACACGGCACAATGCAAATGAACATTTGGATTCAGCAATTGGTGAACCGGTACCCAATGTGGCTTCGGGTTCGGCCCAGAGGCACTGGGTTTAGCAACGACAGTGAGTGAAAACCCTGTCGAAAAGCGTTTGATTCAAAATCAAACTGTGCCTCGTTGCAACCTCGCGTCTCCAAATATGTCAGCAAGCAGGATCACAAGCCCAGAGAAAAAGCATGAAACCCATTTTAGTAACTCATGGTGCATCATTTGTATTACCCCCCCCCCCCCAAATCTCCGCTCTATGTTTAACGTCTTTGTTCTTTCATAAAAGACAACATTTCTGACATCCACAACCACCGTTATCATCACGGCGAGATGGCAGGAGGCACTGCCACTGAGTCAAACCAGCGACGGAGAGGAAGAAGTTCACATTACGAGAAATAAAAATAGTTTCAGACCGACACCGATTAGGAAGCAGCTTTAGGCTCGAGGATGTCAGGTTGGGTGGATTAGCGCCAAAAGCTGGAAAAATGCAATTTCGCTCGCAATTAGCGACGAGGGGAACCACCTGATTGTGCTGCGGTGCATTTGAGGACTTAGTCACGTCCTAACTTTGCACGCGCTCTGTGATGAAGGTGCTAAAAAAAAAAAAAACCTCACACTCAAGCTCGAGTGCAAATAAGGCGGGAAACTGCTCTCACCACGCAGTCACACAGAAGGTCATCGACCACAGCAGACAGGGACGAGGAGACGGGGACGAGGCTGGAAGTCTTATTTTAAGAGCAGCACTGGGAACCAGGCCAACTGGCGGCGGCTGCGATCCGGCAGGGCGGACGGAGCAGAGTCCAAGTACTAAGTAGAGGCCCTGATTACGGAGCTGCAGCTGTTGGAACTCAGCACAGTGCAGGTGTGCTGCAGACACACACACACACAGACAGGGAGCAGGTGTAACAGGTTACGTAGCCGCTTCATGGGAATAACTCTAGAACTCGCATCATTGCCTCTTTGGTGCTTTGACCGCTTGTTTGTTAGCAGAATATCCCAAAAGATTATCGAAGAAAAGACCAGCTTTGCCTGTTGCCACGGCAACGTGACATTAGCTAAATGGCAGAAAACAGACGGCTAACTGTCTAAATATTAGCAAACTAAATAAGTTCAGTTAACTCATTTGCTTATAAATTAAACCAGCGTCAGATGTTTTACAGTGTAAAATTACTAATTTACTGGTTACATATTTTGTTTTCAGCCAATCCTTGTCTCTTACTGAGTCATTTAAATTAAAATAAATAATCAGCGTGTGGCCTTGGCAGAGTTACACACAGATTCATCTCATTAACAAAAGTGTTCCCGTCCCCATGTCTGCTGTTTGTGTGTGTGTAGCTGCATTATGGTATATTTGCTGTGCGCTGTTCTGCTCCACACTGAAAACCTTTTTTTTTTTTTATTAACCAAAGAGTTCGTTCCAAACTAATAAACACCATTTGTATTGGACGTTAGAGACGCGTAACAAGCCCTCAAAGAGAGGCTGGACTGCTGTTCCTGTGTGTTGCACTTCGTTCATAATGATGCAGCTAACATCTGTAACTGAAAACTCTTCTGCGGGTGCGGTCACAAATGCACCTTTATCTTTTTACAAATAAACACATTTTAAAAAGCGTTCATGATTTGTTTTAAATATATTATTTTAGTTATTTTATTATATGACACATCACCGGCGTCTGTTTTTAGGCTTCCTCTCCTCTCTTCACTCCTGGCATATCTCCAAGACTCCATTTCTTTTCCTGCCTCCGTCAGTCCTGCCGTCCTATTGTCACGTTCACTGCATCAGCCTCTGGTCGCAGCCTTTCATCACTTCCTTCAGACCCAAATACTCCACCCATCCCCATCCCCATCCCCATCCTTCCCTGTCACCCCACAACTTTTATCTCGTTCTTTCTTTAGCTCCGTCCCCATCTGATCTCCTTTCATCTCTCTGCATACCAAAACTTTTGTTTTAGCTTCTGTCAGTCTTCCTTTTCCTCTTTCATCCCTCCTTCCCTCCCTTTGGTCGGCCCCCGGTCTTCGGTCCACCCACCCCCTGCACCCCTTCCTTCAGTGTCTTTGTGTGTGTTCACGTCAGTCCCATGTTCCCTGAGCAGCGTCCTCGTTCATGCCGTCTCAGCCTCGTTCCAACACGAACGCTCCTCCTTTTTATTCATGCGCTATGATCTGCATGTAAACATGCTCTCTGATTTCCTATCACACGAACCTGGTTTCGTGCGTGTGCCTGTAAATGCATTGGCCGACTCTCTCGGGAGACTCAACTTTTTCCAATTACGATAAACTTTTTCCAATTATAACAATTAATTAAATTAATTGATCCCTGAGGGATATATATGGACAGACAGCGAAACCCGCTTCAGTTGTCACAGTGTGAGGAAACACCAGAACAATCTGCAAAAATAATTCTGGTTTTCAAGACACCGACACCGTGTAATGAGTTCAGGCGGCTGAATAATAAGAATAATTACCGTTTAAAGAGAAACCAGGAGGAATCTTGGTCGTCCTCTCATAACGATCCCCGTGAGCGTTTATTAAAGAACGACCTTATTTTAGATGTTCCTGAAGATTTTCTCGAGGCAACCCCTCCACTTCCTAGTTCACATCCATAGTATTTCATCACTCTGAGCTTATTTTGGTTTCTCTCTTTTCTCATTCAAAAATTCATTCAAAAGACAAAATGATATGAAACCTAAAACAAGTGAACAAGAGTTTCCCCTGCAGTCGTCACCTGTCTGCCACAGAAGGTTTGTGGACACACCGAGAACCTTTGAGCACTAAACTGTTGATAAATCAAATTAATGGAAAAATGTGTTTTATCAGTTCTATTATGTGGTCTCCTCAGTATCTGACACGTTCTGGTTTCTGACAACTAAACATGCAGCATGACGTGAAAACCAGCCTACAGTTACCAGTACAGAATATAAATCTACAACATTAAAGCTAAATAAACTAAAGGACTGATGTACGATGCATGTTCAGACGTACATCGCAGGAGAGCCGCGTGCGAGCTATCTGGGTTATTGTAAATACTTAATGATGTTTGCACGGCTTGACTGAATAATGCACTGCGGTCATTAACTCAGGAGCTTCGAGATCACATTTGCAGCACAGTTTGGAAGCATTTGATTGAATTATAATACACAGAAGACAGTGAAAAGGAGTTAGGAGTCCATACAAATGGATTCTAACTTATGTATGCTATTATGCTTCTCGTTGGAGTAAGCAAAGTCACAGTAAAATATCTTTATTTTACAATTTAAAAAGAAATGTGTCTGTATATATCTATAATATACAATTTTATAAGTGTAATATTAATTTAAATTTAGTTTTAACTACATTTTGTTTCCTCATAAAAAAAAAAAGCAGCATCATGACAGACTAATTAGACAAATAAACAGGCAAATATTAAATGAATATTTCTGTCACGCTGGGAAAAGGCAGAACACTGAGGCAGGACCCAACCGCACGATCCGGGAAACGGACAGACATCAGGGTTAAATACAGGCAGTGTAGTAGGTGATTGAGTCTCAAACGTGGCATGAAGCTAACTGAGGTCCGGAAGGGGCATCCAGGCCTACCTGCGTGGACACGGCGTGACAATTTCACTTAATATGAATGTGAAATATCAGAAAAACCGTTTCCCTTATAAAACAAACCAAAGTATTTTCTCACATGTGGAATCATGTTAAGTTACGTCAAACTCCGATATTGTAGCACAATGAAGAGCCTTCAGCCGTGACTGATATGTGGCTCACGTGTTTAATTCTCCGCCATTAGACTTGTGAGCGATGTGGGATGGATCACATAGTTGCCACAGAAATATTGTTTTCTACATCATTCGCCCATGCATCAGATGTAATATCCAGCAGCAGTGTTTCAGAGTGGAAGATGTTCCCTGTCGTTCTACATACATCACATTATCTTCTGTAGGTCGATGCATTCGTACAAAGCAACTCGCATTGAGTGTATTCAAATTCTTTAATTACATAATCCTGTGCAGCTCCCAAAAAAACCAAACCGTCGTGTCTGAAGACGTTCGTTTTCATGACTGACTTTGCCAGTGTTGTGAAAACACCACACGGTTCTTGCAGAGGTCGGGCCTTTTTGTTGCCTAGAGTCACCATTTAATGTCATATCGTTGAGACAAATTAGTACTAGTTCAATTCTTAATATGAAAAGATGCAGTAATTACACTTCATTGATGTGTAGCACCGTCACAGTGGTCCATGAAAATCAACCTTTATAATTAATTATCATTCGTCTTTATGAAAAGGTGAAGTCCTTTTCTTCCATCCCCAATTCAACCTGCTACTGCTCTTCTTCCCGAATGCCTTGGCACGTTGATTTCGTCAACGTCAAGAATGAACTGTGACGCTCAACAAATAATGCTTTTGGATTACAGAGTGCTGTAGCTCTTAATTTATCGCTACAGCGGGCTCACAGCTGACTGGCAGCTTATTATGTGGATGCCTGTCACTGCCAATAAAAGATGTCAGTGTGAATGCAAAACGCTGGCCCAAGCTCGGCTTCTTACCGGTTGTAACAGATCTCATCACATCACCCCGATCCTGGCTTCCCTCCATCGGCTCCCCGTTCGGATTTAGATTTGATTTTAAGATTTTACTCATCACTTATAAGGCGCCTGGGTCTGGCCCCAAGCTATATAGCAGACATACTGACACTCATATGAGCCAGTTGGCAGCCTTAGATCCTCAGGTGGGGCCCTTCTGGCCGTTCCAGAGTCGAGACTTGAATCTAAAGGTGACCTCGACTCGGCCTGCCTGAGGAGGTCAGGCTGCACAACCAGTGACCTCTTTTAAATCACTTCTTAAAACCCATTTTTATAGACTTGCTTTCATGTGATGTCGCCTTTATTTCGTCTGTTATATGTTTTTATTTGTATTTATTCATCTTTTATCTTTATCTTGCTACTGCTTTGCTTTACTCTATTAATATTTTACTGCTTTCCGTTTTATTAAATATTTTTTGCTTCGTCTGTGAATCAATAAATGACCCTCCTCATTGAAATAAAGCACCAAGGGAAAACTGACTGTGTGTTAACGTGACTTTTTCCAGCACTTCCTCTATCATGGAGGCAATTAGTGGCCCTGTGGAGGACAAAGTAAAATGTCAAACACACACACACACACACACACTCTGATGGCAAGGTTGTACACAGGTGTTACCTTATTTATTTTTTCCCCCTTTTCTTTGGGCTGTAAAAGCTCACTTGTCAGCTGTGTGTAAATGAGGTACACAAAGTGAGAAGAGGAGAAGATGAGGGAGAGGAGAGGAGTGGCTGCTCTTGACATCGAAATGACAAATATGAGGAAAAGATGGAGCCACTGCACTTCGAGTGAAAGGCGGGCAGAGAGATGCCGAGGCGTTGTCATTGAGCCACCGCTGCTTCCACGGTGACAGCGTAGGAGAGACGGATCCGGTGCTGTGTTTGTGTGTCGGACCTACTAAAGGTTTGCCCCCCCCCCCCCGCCCCTTCATCGAGAAGCCAGGGTCATGCAAAAAGAGGAGATGAAGGAAGGGATGGAGATAAATGATACAGTGAGAAAGTCTGGAGGAGATGAAAAGGAGAGGAGGCAAAAAGCAGCACTCAGGGGGTTGAAGCGAGGCTTCTGTGGTGACTCAGTGGGCATCCGACCAGAGAGGAGATGAACCGGAGTCACTGCTCGGGTGGCGATAAGGGAGCCATTAAAACCTTAAAAATGTGGTTTCCTGCAGTGCTTCAGGGTTAGGGCTGATGCTGGCTTTAAGGGCGTAATGTAATAAATATACAGCAAAGATGTCTTAACTCTCAGCAGTGTGAATAGCAGGAGGGCCCAAGTTGGAGATTTTAATGCAGGACTGATGCGTTAAAGAAGAAGCACTTTCTTTCTCATGGCAAGTGCAAAGCTGAAGGCTCTTTTAAAATGGTGGTCAACGGAGACAATGATTATATTTGTATGCAGTCCAGTGGTTGGCCACTGGCTGATCCGCGGCGCCCTGTCCAGCTCTCTTAATGCAACGTTCTTAAAGCTGAAGCGTTTATTAGGTTTTAGCACCCTGAGTCTAGTGGGTACCTTCTTTTTAAGTAGGAAACATCCTGTGGAGGCAAAGTAACGTGATACACACTTGAAAGCTTAATGACCTTGAGCAGAACTGTGTGTAGTACATACGGAGACAGACTTCTAAGTCCAATCTAAGCCTAAACCAATAGACAGGAAACCTGCACCCAGTCTCAAGTCAGCTCATACCGGACGTGATTTTGTGTGGTCTTGTTTTAGTGGATGGTGCCGTTTCCTAATTGATGCCTAACTGGGCACTTTGTGTTTTTCGCCAGGCGGGTTGCATATTTTGGCGCGTTCCTCTGAGATCCACGATCATCATCATCATCATGGATTGTTTAATAACTGAGAGGTTAAGATGTTTTTACTATGTAACTTCATGCCAAAGCATTCCTTGTCATGGTTAACGGTTCAGGCAGCAGAGGAGAAAGGGGCCCAAATGCAGTTTTGACCATTTAATGCGAACACAAAGACGCTTTCGTACAGGTGAGGCTGGTCAGCAGGTAAATCCACGGTACAAATAAACAAACAAACAAACGTGAGCATGAACAAAACCACAGTGAACCGACGAGGCACAAAAGGAACAGGGTCGGTATAAATAGACAAGACACTAATGACAACAAGCAACAGGTGAACACAAGTGACAAGAGTGGCGAAGCAAGACACACTATTTTTATTCCCTTGTGTGATCATCTGAAGAATTCCTTCTTCGTTAGCCTGCAAACGATCAAATCTCACAAGCGCTCACCTACTCAGGACAAGGTGGCATTCATCAAGTGGAGACGAGCAGTTTACGACGCATTAAGTGAGTTTGGTGAGTCTGATAAGTGTTTGCGCATGAGACTCGGATGTTTTCCTGTTTCCTGTGTCTCACAGGGAGCGAGGCTGGGAGAGAGGAGACAAGGATGAGGGAACAGGAGAAAGAGATAAAGCTGGACGTGCGTCAGAATGGGCCTGGGGCTTTTTGGCCAACACTGACACATTTACAGCAATCTTTATCAGTGTGTATTGTCCCTTTTTTTAATAAACCAATACAGAAATAAAGTGACGGAATGAAGAGACGGACAGACAAGTCTTTGGCTTTAATGGGGCTTAACTATTTTTTAACAACCCTCGACTACGACAAAAAGATCAGGTTGGACACACACACACACACGTGACTCATGCTGTTGACCCCTATAAACGTTTTAACACACATACCCACACACACTTTCTGTGGTGACTCGCATGTCTCATATTGTCAGCCCATCGTGACGGACCCCCCCCCCCCCC